>VYZW01055533.1:0-63180 GCA_013401315.1 Balaeniceps rex
TCCCCCGAGAACAAATTTATTCCTTTATTTTATTTGAGAACAACTAAATTCCTTCCTCTTTGCAACAGTCTTTGTATCTGAACACTACTATAGTATTGTTTATCATATTTCTGTTCTTTAGACTATAAACCACCCCAGCTGTAGTTCATGTTTTCTAGAACTCTGAATTCACAGTATGAAGGTCTCTAGGCATCCTCTTTACATTCAGTAGTGTTCTCCAGAGCTTTCTTCATTTCCAGACAAGGTACAAACTGTATTCCTTTTCAAAATAATTTGTTTGTATAGGATGCCTCTGAAGTATTAACTTAATATAACCCTGTTAAACCTTCTTGAGATACCTATAATTACTAATGCCAGTAATTACAATACTGATAACATTTTCTGGAATGCTTTTGAAATCATGTGTCTTTTATCCTTTTGCAGGGCTTCTGATTCTGTTGGAGAAATGATTCCTACTTTCCTTGGTTCTCTTTCACACTCTACCTTTGGAGACATTTCAGATGCTTGGCCTCTTATGCAAAACTCAGCTTGTTGTGACAGCATTTCTTTCTGTGAATCATATTCAGAACTGGCTGGAGGATCTGCAAAATCCTGCAGCCCTGAGACTGAAAATGCAGTCGCTGTTGAGTTGGATAATAACCAGGAACTAAGTGAAGTACTTATTTCAGCTAAATCTCTTGATGGAAACGTCGCAAAGCCCTTTGAAATCTCCAAACATAGAACAAGCATAGAAGTTTCATCACTTCAGAACTCAGCAGCTGCTGAAACCCAGCCAAAGACAAAGCATAGTGGAACAGCGAATGACTCTACAGACTGATAAAGAGGTAAAAAACATAACTACAAAAGAGTGAGAATGAGTACTCAAGGCACATAGAGCTAGATTAAAAATAGAATTGTAAAAAGTTGTAGGGTTATGTTTCTCCATAGGTTACTCCAAGCTATTGCTGAAATAAATTAAAACTCTAAAGAGATTCAACAGTTTCACATTTTTAAATCACTGACTTAATTTGAAAGGTGTAATTACTCAAACTGCAATGTTGAGATAGTATGAACCAGAATACAGGAGGAAGTTTGTACACCAATCAGCTTTTATCAGGGTTTTTTTTTTCGTTAAATTTCAGGGGGGAAAAATCAGTTTAATAGCCTTATGACCAAAGTATTATGTGAGACTAGTCCTTGTTTATGAGGGAAGAACTGAGGACTTGTCTTTGTTCATTGTAAACAAAGCATAGAAGACATGCAAGTGTTCATCCAAAAATATTTACAAAGCCTTCTCTGTGAAGTTACTACAGCAGTAGCAGAAACAGGAGAATCTCAAATGCTTTTTAATGTCATTTGTATTCCCATGTCATCAGATAAACCGTTCCATAAGTTTGTCCANNCTGAAGTAGTCTCCTGTGCATGTACACAGAGGCAGGAACAGAAGCAGTTGCCACTAATATTAATAATCCACCAAACTTAATTAAGAAAATTAAGCTATCTGTAATTATTAAAATTTTGGGTCATCTGCAGAAATAAAACTGCCTTCCTTTGATCCTCTTCCATTTGGTTTGCATTCCACTTTCATATTGTTCTTAAATAAGAAGTAAAAAGTAATTAGTATTTAACAAAAAATACACATATTCTGAAAACATGTAAGTGCAATAGTTAATTCTTTGTAAATCAAGCCTTAATTCTTTAGGTGATGTTTTCAAGAGCAGGAAAGGGAGGTAAACAGACTGCTAAGTCAAGAATTTTTTGGCATTGATTTCAGTGAAACTCGTGTATCACCCTGAAAATCTACTGCTGTCACTGAAAATATCAACCTTATCTAGGTCGCACATATTTTTCTCAATATATTATTTACAATATAGTTTTGTCTGTAACAACATCTGTCACTAACTGCCCATGTGTCAGATAGCAATTGTCATAGTTTCATTTTTGTATATGCCAAATATCATTAGGTGATAGTCGTATTCTCTAGGTATATATAGGAAGGGACGATGACATGGCTATGACTGCAAATCTCAATGCTGCTAATTCCCAGTTTTTCAGCAGTTATCAATGGAACTTGAATGCTCTCTTGGTGTTTTAAGGGAATATACTGCCCTATTAACAAGATGTAAAAAACCCAAAAGTTTGTGGGTTTTTTCCGACTAAACCATATATCAGCTTCAGAGGTATGTGATTAATATTATTTAGAGTTTTTAGAGATGAAAGGAACCACAGAATTTCAAAATATCACTATAAAAATTAACTTACGTTTCACCATACTTGTTATGGTATATAAATTGTGAATTTTCTTACTGATGCCGATGTGTATGTAGACATTTTTTCTGACATTTCTGGGTTTGTACTGTCATGTATTACTACTGAGATTTGTGTGTAATTCTGAATGAGCAAGATGGTTTGGGATGGTTAAGTTTTTGATCATTTTTTTTCTTAAATAGACTTTACTGATTCATTTTGTACAATTTCTCCATATTCAGACTCTACAGTGCATCATTACGTATGCATCTTTGGTGGAGAAATCTAAGTAGCCTTTGAGGGACAAGACCAGGACTAGGCTTACCTGAGATGTATTTTCAGGCCGAACTGACCAGCTGTACAACTCAGAGAAGATTATTTCATCTCAGTCTACCCCATTTTTTCCATTTGCCCTTCATCTTTCTTGTCTTTTTGAAATATTCCTAGGGAAGGATGGTCTTTTTAGTACATGTGGATGCATTACAGTCTTGCATAGGGCCATACTTCATTATTATATTACAAAATAAATAATAACGTGATAAAATCAGAAGATAGCATATTTTTGTTTACGTGCACATAAATACAAGTTTTTTAATGGGTGTTTTAATACAGGTTCAGTCTTCAGGTTTAGGTGAATTTTTACAGTAAGCAGTAAGTATAGCTGTATTTTTTTAGTGTTTAGTCAAGTATAGAAGTGCATCCAGGTTTTTATGAGTTTATGTAACCGCTGTTCTATCACTTTCTTTTAGGAAACCAAGCTATTTCTCTCAGCACTAAAGCTGAATGCTTCCCTTGTGCTCCTCTGCTGTTTCTCATCAAATTTAGTCTGGTCTTCAATGTTGCATGGTTTCAAAATCAGCTGGAAAAAAGTGGCATCATTTCACACCTTCTGAGCAGTTGCATCTGAGCTGTAACAGCTGCAAAGTGAAACTTCAAGGAGCATCCTAGGAGAACCCTGAAAGTGGATTTATGACCTTTTGCATCTCTCTTTAAACAAGAACCTTCTATTCCCTCAGATTCTCAAAAAGTCTAATGGAGTGAGCTTAAAAGTATATGTAAATACAGCGAGAAATATAAATACTTCACTGTGTTTAGGTGGGTATCTTAAATATGGCTACAGATGTCAGAAGGCGTGGGACAAGACGGTGCCAGTAATTCTGCTTGCAGATTTATGCATGCATTAGGATTTTTTTGGCTGGTTCTAATTTTAAATCAGTTTCCTGCTGTTGAAGGACTTAAAAAAGAAACATTTCTATTTATGCAATGGTCATCTATTGACAAACTGAAGCTTTTATTATACATTACATTATAGTCAATAAGCTAGTTTGGGGAGTTAAAGAATTTGCATGTTACAATATGTATGGTTGAAGTCCCCTCCATCCAATTATTCCATTTGTGGGAGGGGGCATTGTTTTGTTAAATATAGCAGGAGATTAGCTTTAAATTAGGTTTAGTTTAATGAAAGTCAGCCGTATAGATAGGGATGTTGTGTTTAATTGGTAGTCTCAGTATTGGAATACAGCACTTGTTGTTATAGCATGTAATTTTTGGATGTTGAAACAAATGTAATCAACTGTCATATCAAAATGCCAAACTATAGCAGGTGTGCCATGAAAGTATTCATACAATGAGACTATTACTAATATTTTTTTGTAATGCATTATTTTTAAGGGTCAAGCTTCATGGTGACCTAACTTGTTCATTTAGCAGGCTTTTTTTTTTCATTCATATCACTCTGTCCTTCTCACTGTATTATTGTGTAAATTCAACTTTTCCACACACAACTTAATAATTGATTTGTAACACTTTTTTAAAATACCTCTGAATTGAATCCTCCAAGTTGCATGCATACCTAGTAAATTATCGACTCTGCCCTCATTGCTGTTCTTTAAGATTTTTTAACTGCAGTTTGTTGCACCACATCCCATAATACCATTAGTTCTGCAGCCATTTTTATCCTAAAATAGTTTTCACTTCTGTGAGTAATCCCAGTAACCTCTGCTGATTCATTCCATTCAACAGGCTCAAACTTGTCAGTGATGAACTCTAGCAATTATTCTTTAAAGTACCCAATGTGCCTTGACAAAAGCAAAGCAATCAGCAAAACAAATGCAAATTTGCAATAAATATTACTCATCTTTCAACACATGGCTTGTGTGGCAATGGAAATGTTGAGACAGTATTCATATTCCATAATGGAAAAAGACTTTTGCTTTGAAGCACCCAGTAGAAGTTTGAATATGCACAAGAATAGCTAAAGCCAGTATAGGCAGCCAAGGCAGTAAGATGCTTCAGCTAAAATCAGTGAGATTATTCACGTGTGCAGAAATCATGAATAACAGTTATCAAATTCAAACCAAAGTAAGTGAAGAAATTACGTAAGTGATTTTTTTTTTTAAAGTAGTAAATACCATCATTTGGTCACTGACAGAATAATATGCAGTTATACAGGGAGTACAATTACTCAGCTAAATACTTCAGAGTATATAGTCAAATAAGAGTAGTTTTGAATAATTTCTTTGGATACTTTCATACATTTAAGAAGTGACAAAACATTATTTTTCACTACATGTGCATGACGAGATGTGTGCTTCTTTGTATATACTTTGTAAATAGAAAAAATCCAATGTGCATTTCCGTATATGGCAAGGTATTTTTAGAACATATGGAGATTTAACTTTTCACTAATAACAGTTCTTTAAAATGTTATGTTCAAAAGTTTTGCCAGCATCTGCCACAGTAAGTATGTTTTCCCATTGGAATTTACACTTTGTATAATTGTTTTTGTCCGGCAACTCTAGAGAAAAATACTCATTTCTTTAAATGAGTGACAGATAGCTTGAGAGCAAATTGGGAGGAAAAATGAAGAGTGCGCTTTCTAAATATATGTGTATATTGTGTATATACTTTTTTCTTTAATTTAACCAAATTGGTCTTTTTTATATTGCCTGTGGCAAGCAATGTTGTACATGCCAATAGAAAACATACACTATCACCGCATTTAGACTGCCCACATATCACGTCTAGGGACTCATAGTGCTGTTTTAAATGCTCCTTTAAGGAATGTAAATTACAATTTTGTATAAATTGTTTTGTAATACTTTTTCTACCTGTGAATAAAATGTTACATGAACCAGTCTTGGTTTGTTGATCTCAAATTAATCATAGCATTCTATACAAAGTTAGTGATCAATTCTTTTATTATTTTTAGAATTCCATAATGGTTTAATTGTATTAAAATTATGGTATAATTTGGTACATCTTTGTCTTGAGATGCTTGCTGTTTAACAGTAGCATCATTCTTCAAGCTGGAGGACTTTGAAGAAGCAGTAAGTTAACATCAATCCTTAAAATCATAGTGCTTCAAAATCCTTTCAAAATTTTGCTTCTCAAGAAAGTTAAAAAAAAAGCTGGTGAGCACGACAGGTTGCTGTCTGTATAATGTCTTTGAAAAGAAAACCAAGTACTCCACACAGTAGACTGTTTCAGACAAGATAGATACATAAATAATGAGAGTAGCTGTATTTTTGAAACAGAAAAGGATGCCCTAATCATGGCCCCTGATTAGTACCAACAGAGCCTGCACTTGTGTTGCACTGCAGCAGCCATGAGTGGTTTCAAACCTTGGTTGAAGAAAGAGGGAATTAGAGAATACCAATAGAGAAGACTAGTTACCCGTGATTATTTAGGCCATTTTTCAAACATTGTCCAGAAGGTTTATATGTTGAAAAGATTCGGGAAAATGTTACTCTAATGGGATGCTGTACAATTTAAATGATTAAGAAAGCGATGACATAGTTTGACTGACAAGAGTGGAGGACTGCAAAGAAAGAGTAATTTGATAATTGCATATAATTACATGACTTCTTATGGTAAAGACATAAGAAGCAGTGACTGGAAACTGAATCCAGGTAAAGATGGTAGGTAACATAAAGCCAGGTAGTTTGTGGTGGAGACTTTGTAGCACTGTTGGTTTTTTGGGGAAAGTTTGAGAGAAATTGAAAGCTGCTCTGTCCCTGTCACTAGTTTATTCTAGCAAATTTCACATTAGCTGGTGTCTGTGTATTGCTGTTATTTCTCCAGCCTTTAAGTACATAATTCAGAGCTTACCTGGGGAACACCTTCCTGAATAGCAAGGTGTCCTTATAGGACTGTGCCCATGTGCTGCACTCCTAAGTAGTCTTCTACTTGTCTTCTGCTGAGGTTGTAAAAAATGGCAGCAGTCCACATCCCCAGCACACCTAATCACACTTCTAGTTCACTTAAATGCTTGCAAGTCTGCAAAGCAGAACATGGGGTGTTTGGTAGTTCACTTTGTGTCAATAAAGGTAGCAAGTCTCAGCACTGCTAGGATCACAATAGTGTGCCCCTGCCAAAAATAATCAAGAAAAAAACAGGAATTGAAAAACAGGTATTTATTCTATTTTATCTGGAAACAAAGTGCAATTTAAAACAAATTATGTATGTGATCATAAAACTTGCATAGACATTTGATCATATTAGATATAATAGAAATGTCATTAGCAAGGCTGCAATTTTCTATCCAACCATCTTTATAAAAGAATCATAGAATCATAGAATTGTTTAGGTTGGAAAAGACCTTTAAGATCATCGAGTCCAACCATTAACCTAGCACTGCTCAGTCCACCACTAAACCATGTCCCTAAGCACCACATCTACACATCTTTTAAATACCTCCAGGGATGGGGACTCAACCACTTCCCTGGGCAGCCTGTTCCAATAATTGACAACCCTTTCAGGGAAGAAATTTTTCCTAATATCCAATCTAAACCTCCCCTGGCACAACTTGAGGCCATTGCCTCTTGTCCTATCACTTCCTACTTGGGAGACGAGATCGACACCCACCTCGCTACAACCTCCTCTCAGGTAGTTGTAGAGAGCGATAACGTCTCCCCTCAGCCTCCTCTTCTCCAGGCTAAACAACCCCAGTTACCTCAGCCGCTCCTCATAAGACTTGTGCTCCAGACCCTTCACCAGATTTGTTGTCCTTTTTTGGACACGCTCCAGCACCTCAATGTCTTGAAAATTCTCCTAAGTATAGGAAATAATATACCAAAATCTAGTCTGTAATCAACAATTTAAGGGAGAGCACTGACTTAAAGCTTGGAAAAAATTAAACCACTGGAATTCAAGAAACCACCTTGATTTGCTCAAGATCTGTGTCAGACAGTTCATTGGAACATAATGATAAACATATATAAATACAGAATGTATATGTGTACATGAAGATATATTCTACGGTAGAATAAAATAGCAACCAAATTTAAAAGAACCGATTGTCTTGCATGTGATCTGAGGCAGGGCATTGTCCAGGCCAGTTAGTAATTTTATTCCTAAATCCTTAAACATGAGGAAGTTACAGAATGCTATGGACCAATTCAGATGAGACCTTTACACTATACAAGCATTTATTCTGCATGTGGCAGAGGTTACAAAATGAATTGAGATTTTTTTTTTTTTTTTTTAAATAGCAAAGGCTCTATTTCAATTTTTTTTAGGTGCCTTTCAGTCTAGAAATCCAAGTGCCCTAGGTGTTTCATAGGTCAATATGGGAGCCTTAGAGAAAAAAAGAATTACTATAAACAACAAAATAAAACATTTAGGACTTACAGCCAGTAGGAGCCAGTACTCTGTGGCTCCTTTCCAGGATTTTTAGAGTTGCAATTTCTTGCTCTTCAATAGCAGCATACTGGAATATTCACCGAGTGAATGCAATTTCTCTGCTGGGGTCGTTGCCATCTGAAGACCCTGGCTGGCCCCGCCGGAGGAGCTGGGAGCGCAGCGGCAGCTCTAACGCTTTTCAGCTGGTGGGGATCTCAGCAGGACGTTCTGTAACAGGGATGCTCAGTGCATGTGCATGTGCATGCGCAGGCTTCCATGCAATGGACGTTTAAGAAGAGACCAATATTGAACAAAGGAACGGCAGAGGTTATTCATTATGAAAATAAGAATAATGAGAAAAGGACATCTAGCTATTAGTGCACCAAAAAAGAGCAAACCCAGCCATTACGTTGCAAAGTAATCATATATTAAAAGCCAAAGATCTAGTCTACAGCCACCTTACTTCTCTAACTTCATGTTCACTTAAACTCACATAAATGCTGCACCTGGCCAAAAGAAAATGATGAGGAAGATCTGGAATCAGCAGAATAACAGCATTTACTGCACCAGTTTTGTTCATAGATTGCAAATGTGCTTTCTTGTATATTCACATTGAGTCCTGCAACTTACGGTAGCTGAGTGTAACCTGAGGAAATTCAACAGCAAATATCAGTTTGGCCATTTGGTTCACTCTGTTCCAAGAGAAAAAAAGTTGTTGACCAACCTGATGCCCTTTTATGTTGTTAAACACAACAATAGTTGTGTTCTTTTATCACAGCTTCAGCTTTATTAAACCTTATTCCTAAGGATGTTCAACCATAAAGGTTGAGGACACCGCACCAGTGCAAAAGTGAGAATATCTTTCTGACTGAGATACCGAAACAGACCCATAACAAGCCACCAAATAACACTTGCAGTATATTTTGTCAAAATTCATCACCTATTTTTGATATTTTGAGACTACAAATAGAAAAAAAATACTTGCTTGAAATAATTTTCACGCCATGACAAAATGCTATGAAATCTCACATGAGAGTATTTTCTCCAGGAGGGTTTGTGCAGCTACCCTCTTTGTTAAACTCTCAATAAATTGAAACCCTCAATATTAATTTAAGTTGTATCTTTAAATATATTTTAAACTTTGGAGGATTTGTTGGCTACTCAAGGAGGAGTAATGCATTTGTATGGGCAAGAACTACCTCAAAGTTATTTTCATACACTGGTTTTTAACTAGCAGGACAGATGGATTCAGGCAGAAGAAACTCTAAATCCTTCAGATGATAAAATACCTATTTTATTGATGGGTTAAAAGAAGCAAGCCCTGTGGGTTTAGCCCTCTCTCTCATTAGTTCAAACAGGCTATGGGATCTGCAGGGAAGAGCTCAAGAATGCCAAAAATTACATCTCCCATGGCTTTCAACAACAAATAGATAGCGATGGAGTTTCCACAAGGTATTGACAAGTGCTGTAATAGGGATTCCTGAAAATATCTGTCTGCCAGATGATGTTTCCTAATACACAGAATGTCATTGAGGAGATCTTGTTGCATTTACAGCCAGATGCTTTCTTTTCCTAAAGTCGTCTTTTTATTGCCTTTCTGCAGTAGGTGGACTGGGGGCAGTGGGGGAAGCGACGCCTGCAGAAGCCAGAGGAGAGCAGGCTGCAGCACTGATACGTCCAGCACACACTACAACCTGTTACAGCTGATTTCCCTCTGCAAGTCTCCCAGCTGTGCAGAGATTAGTTGTAAATGTGCTTGGAAGTCTAAAAAAAAATCCCCAAAGATGCAATATTTCACCTTTCACAGATGTATCAGTGTTGTAACTGCGGTAGCTGAAAACTCTAAGTAAAAAGAAATTAATATCATCTGTTAGTTGGGGGGGGGGGCAAAAATAACTAAAGGGTTTGGGCTCAGGGCCTTCTTGGATCTGCTTTCTAATGTTTGCTTGCACACTTTGCATCTAGTTAAAGGTCTACAGCTGCTGTGGCTCTGAGGATGCTCCTGCAATTCTTACCTGATCTTACGGAGCAGAAGTTACCTTTCAGTTTGGCTTTGTTATATTTCATGCTGCAAGAGCTGGAGGGTTTAAATGCCTGACAATCTGTGTTCTTTTCCCAATTACCTCATTTTTTGACAAAAAGAAGATTCTATTCAAATTTTGCTTAAGTTGCATTACTCACAAGCTGCCTGTAATAAGACTCTGATTTCATTTTCTCATGGAAAAGAAATGCAGGTGCCTTAATGCCACCCAGAAGACAGCCCAGGAATCAGATGCTGATTCCTGCTGTTACCAGTGTCTCTCTCGGCTGCTCTGTCCCCTAGCCCAGGAAGCAGGCCAGGAAAAAATCAAAACACCTCTTTGACCAAAGCAACCCCAAGCCACACCAGCAACCCATTCTTTAAAAATCTGTTATTGAATCATAGCTTATGGGCAGTTCAAACAAAACAAAAAAAAAAAGAAGACAGAGACCAGAGAGAAAAAATGCACAAAGAATTATAATGGAGAGTCATTCAGCAAAATTCCCATCTGTGTATTAAAAGCTTAGCTGCACAGGAAGACAAGTAGGAAGGAAAACTCTTCTGATCTTTACAGTCGCCCTGCCCCTTGAGCATACCAGGCATTTTATCTTTTTAGCCTCACAAAAATTTTATTTTGTGAAGCAGACATACAGCACTTCCCTCTCATTCTTGACACAGAAGGGTTTGCCCTCCCCATCCCCGGCCCAGTGTCACAAATAGTAACACACGACTGGCACTGAAGGCTCTTTCCAATCAGGAAAGGAATGTCTCTATCTCTTACCCCCTCTCCTCCTGTTTTATGGCTCTTCCCTACCATTCTGCCTTATTTATCGCGGCTGCAATTTCCAGGTATTTCTTTCCCTTCTTTCCTCCAGGCCCATGTTTCCCATTCTCCTGCCTTCACAAGCTGGTCTGCTCCCCCATCGCCACGTGAAAGCAGAATTGTGGATTTAATTTCATCAACCTGGAAGATGTAACACAACGTACGCAAGCATCTCTAAGGCTTTGCTCTGTTCTTACACACAAGCAAAGGAAATAAAGGAGAGGGAAACAAAGGTACCCAACCATAGTGTGCAAATGCTGGCCTGTGCGACGCTGGGTAAAGCTTACTTTCGGAAAGGCAGTGAGCTCAAATTCAAAGCCAGCCTACCCAGGAATTTATTTGGTTGGATTCCTATCTGTGGACAGCTGCTTCTAAAATGGCAGATAACGGTTGAGTGCTGAAAATGGTGATCTTTAAGCACATGCCCTGTTTTTCTGCAAAACCCTCCCGTGAAAACCAGAGACAAGGAACTGGTCATAGCAGCAAGTGAGACAGAGCTATCCATGAGAGTACGTAAAAATTGCTGATAACGGAACTTACCCTAAAGTGCCGCAAAAAATGTATCTATTAAAAAGACTACAGGCAGGACAGTTGGGAATTACGATGGTTTAAACTGACTGGAAACAAACACCTGCCTTCTTTTTTTGGCTGGAACAGTCATTTTCTCTTCCCTGAGATAATCTTACCACAAAATATTACAGCACAATAACCAATCGTTCATATCAAATCTATTTTGCGCACTCCTGACCTGGTGTTGGACTTAATTTCCTGAACGGGTGAGTCAAAGCAGCTTGGGCCGACCTGTAAGTTGAGGCACACGAGGGCGTTCCCTGCTGCGTGCTTAGTAGGTTGGTGGAAAACAGCATCAACGTGGCAAAGGAGTTACTGCAGAAAGGACGACACAATTAAACTTAGTCTCCTGCTTAGAACTGCTAATTACAAATTAGCCCAAATCACACATAAGTTATTTGCTCCACAATTTATTTGTTCAACAAGTTATTTGTTATTTGGTTCAACAGAAAACTAGAGTCAACATTATTTTAACAGTAATGTTTTGAAACACTTTAAAACTTACAAGCAGCAAGATGGAAGAGGTGGAACGAAGAATCCCACGTAATTTGGTCTGAAACAGGCAACGGTCCCCGCGGACACTGGGGGGGATGCCGGGAGGTGGTGCACCCACCCGCTCCCCCAAGGCTTGCTGACAGCACCGCTGCTCCCCTCTCAAATTCTCACCTTTTGAAGCTTGCCAGCTATTGCTGGTTAACAGATCAGCTGTAAAAGATAGAATTTTTTTGGGGTATAATGTTGTTACGATCTTTACATTTGCATATGGGAGAAAACTACAGGGCCCTACAAGGGGCTTTCAAGCACCCCTACAGCGGCTCATCGGGGCTGGGCTCTGGCCCCTCTGCAGCGCAGTGCTCCTCACCTGCATCCAGCCGAATGCAAAAGCGATGCCACGGCCATTGCACACAGCGGCTCCTCCATCCAGTCCTGCAGTGGAAGCAATACTGTATTATATTGACGTCTGCCCGTCCACATTTTTTTTGCTAAGTATTTTGTTGGTGTTTGCTCAAAGTCTTCCAGTGGGTGAATGGATTTTATACAGGAAACATACACTACGTTACAATGTACTGCTGTATTATGAAATTTGGCCATAAAGAAGCATTTGCACTTGGTCTGTTTGGCTCTGGCTCTTTATTAGGTGATGGAATGGGAAAATGCAAACTAGTTTCAATGAGTGAGCCTTTTTCTTAGCACTGCTCATGGACTTCCAGCAGCTGAAGGATATATTCCTGGCTGCAATTAATTCATCAGTTTGCACTATGTGAAAACCCAGATTCAGAAACAGCTGAAAACGCTGCCACCACAGTGCTGCAAGCTCTTGCAGTACTGTTCTGGATGGGGATTTCTTTCTAACAGCTTTTTGTTGGGGGATCCCAGCTGAGGACCCATCATCTATTTGTAACATCTGTGAAGCAGGCAATGATGCTGGCCAAGAGGGCTCTGTGCAGAGCCCTGAGTTCAAGCCAGGCTAAAGAAGTCCCTGCCGGTACACTGCCTGGTGGAAAAGCCGAAGACTGCACCAGGAAGAGACCCGAGAATGTATGAAGCTGGGACTGGCCTTTTAAATCGAATTTTCTCCTTTAGATTGAGAGGGTCAAATTCAGAGGTGATGACTTGTATTGGGTTTGCATGTTCAGGTTTTGGTAGCAGAAGGCTGCAGGGGTGGCTTCTGTGAGAACCTACCAGAAGCTTCCCCTATGTCTGACAGAACCAATGCCAGCCGGCTCCAAGACAGACCCACCGCTGGCCAAGGCCGAGCCCATCAGCAATGGTGGTGGTACCTCTGGGATAACGTATTTAAGAGGGGGAAAAAACTGCTGCACAACAGCAGCCAGAGAGAGGAGTGAGAATACGTGAGAGGAACAACTCTGCAGACACCAAGGTCAGTGAAGAAGGAGGGGGAGGAGGTGCTGCAGGCGCCAGAGCAGAGATTCCCCTGCAGCCCACGGTGAAGACCATGTTGAGGCAGGCTGTCCCTCTGCAGCCCATGGAGGTTAATGGTGGAGCAGATATCCACCTGCAGCCCATGGAGGACCCCATGCCAGAGCAGGTCGATGCCCAAAGAAGGCTGTGACCCCATGGGAAGCCTGTGCTGGTGCAGTCTCCCAGCAGGACCTGTGGACCCGTGGAGAGAGAGGAGCCCATGCTGGAGCAGGTTTGCTGGCAGGACTTGTGACCCCATGGGGGACCCACGCTGGAGCAGTCTGCTCCTGAAGGACTGCACCCTGTGGAAGGGACCCACGCTGGAGCAGTTCATGAAGAACTGCAGCCCATGGGAAGGACCCACCTTGGAGAAGTTGGTGGAGGACTGTCTCCTGTAGGAGGGAGACATGCCAGAGCAGGGGAGAGTGTGAGGAGTCCTCCCCTGAGGAGGAAGGAGCGGCCCAGACAATGTCTGATGAACTGACCACAACCCCCATTCCCCATCCCCCCGTGCCGCTGGCAGGGAGGAGGTAGAGAAAATCAGGAGTGAAGTTGAGCCCAGGAAGAAGGGAGGGGTGGGGGGAAGGCATTTTAAGATTTGGTTTTTATTTTCTCATTATTCTACTCTGATTTGATTGGTAATAAATTAAACTGATTACCCCAAGTTCAGCCTATTTTGCCCGTGATGGTAATTGCTGAGTGACCTCCCTGTCCTTATCTCAACTCACGAGCTTTTCGTTGTATTTTCTCTCCCCTGTCCAGCTGAGGAGGGGATGACAGAGCGGCTTTGGTGGGCACCTGGTGTCCAGCCAGGGTCAAGCCACCACATGAGTAAAGGATGGGCAAAGCTGCAGATACAGCAAGTGCGGGTGTAAAAATTCGTGTAACCAGAATGATTTTAACTTTAAGGAGCCCAGAAGAATATATAAATTATATGAGCTTAGCCTCACCTCTGAATTTGGTGCAACACCTGGAGACTAATTTGCCATCTGTTTGCTTTCAGCAGAGCAGTAGAACAAAAAGGTTTGCAATACCGTGCTGCAGCAAGCGGTCTGTGTGGGACAGCACACCTGTCCTGGGAGGGCTGGAACAAGAGCAGGTCAGAACCTAGTTCGGGCTTTTGCTAAAACTGGTCCTGGGACCGCACTAGAGATCTGTCATCTTCCTTTTCCTTTTTATTTGTGAGCACAGGGAGCACTAATTGGCAAGATAGCAGACACTTTTCTAGCCAAGGCACCATCAAAAACTGAGGAAGAGCACATTTGCCAATCAAAATATGCTGAACTGTGAAAAACTACCTGTGCTTTAACCTTCCCTGCACAGAAAGGAATATTCTGCAGCCTCACGGACTGCAGCACGCATCCTGCATACGATCCCAGATCCACATGCCTCAGTCCTCTCTTCATTTTTTTCCTGCATGCAGCTCTGAGTGCTAAATACCGCCTTACCTCCCACCTGCGCAGGCACAGAAGCCACGTGCGGGCATCGCTGGACATGCAACCCCAGGCCAAAGGCTGCCCACGCTTCTGTTTCGTTGCACACTTGGCTTCAGCAGCAAAACGCGTGCTCTGCGAGAAGCAACCTTTAGCACAGCGCGTCCGGTTAGAAATCACAATCCCCTGCTCTGTGCTCGTCCCTTGCCAGCAATGTCAGTGCTGATGACCTTGCTGGGTACATCGCAGACCTCACGAGGTGCGCGGTGTGTAAAGCACACTGGGTACATCCACTGGTGGAGTGCTGTGGTTTAATCCCAGTCGGCAACCAAGCACCACACAGCCACTCACTCACCGTTCCCCACCCCGGTGGGATGGGGGAGAGAATTCAAAAAAAAAGTAAAACCCGTGGGTTGAGATAAAGACAGTTTAATAGGGCAGCAGAGGAAGAGAAAATAACAATACTAATAATGATAAAAGAATATACAAAACAAGTGATGCACAATGCAGTTGCTCACTACCCACTGACCGATGCCCAGCCAGTCCCCGAGCAGCGATCGCTGCCCCCCAGCCAACTCGCCCCGGTTTATATACTGAGCATGACGTCATATGGTATGGAATAGCCCTTTGGCCAGTTTGGGTCAGCTGTCCTGGCTGTGCCCCCTCCCAGCTTCTTGTGCACCTGGCAGAGCATGGGAAGCTGAAAAACTCCTTGACCAGTGTCAGCACTACTTGGCAACAACTAAACCATCAGTGTGTTATCAGCATTGTTCTCATACTAAATCCAAAACACAGCACTATGCCAGCTACGAGGAAGAAAATTAACTCTATCCCAGCTGAAACCAGGACATGGAGACAGAAGATGGTATTTTTAATTTCATCCTCTAGAGAAAAATGCAGCCCCTCGCTGATTCACGCCACAGTTGACAGGGGCTGCGGGCAGACATGGGCAGCAGAACAGGCAGCAGCCACCCACCATGTGTGCCACAGCCCTGCTGGCAGCGCAGGGTCCAGCAGCGTGCGGCGGGGGATGGACTGTGAAGCCCCCGGCAGGGCTAAGCTGCTGCTTTCCACTGTCACAAAACTGATCCCCTCTTCCCCACACAGCCCTACGGCATTTGTTCACAGGTTGAATTGTGCCTGTGCAGCTGGGAGTGGCACCATGGCTCAGCCTGGCAGCTTCGGGCACCTGAGGCAGCTGGTGGCAGGAGGTGCTGCCTCTGTATTTGGGAGGCTACTGGCATAGCCCCTGCCAAGGGCTGCAGTAATGCAGAAAAGCAGATTTTGGGAAGGGGGCTTGGTCCCTTGATGCCAGCATGTTACATCAATGCTACTCTTCCACTTTAATTAAGCAAAAGCAAAGTCTCAGGCAGATCTGAAGAAGGGGTGGGGGATTCCCAACAGAGCAGAGAGCAGGGAGAGCTTGGCTGGCGCAGCCTGGGAGCCGGCAGCCAACTCAGCACAGCACCGAGAGGTGGAAGCCGTGGGAACTTGAAACAGATGCATCAGCAAGGCTAAAGGGGAGGAAAGGACACGATGCCATGCAGAACATACAAAACTGCTCAAAGATCAGCTAAAGGAGGTAAACAGATCCTAGAAAAGAGTAAAATGTGTTATCATGCCAGCTAGGAACATATGGGGACAGTGACAGCGGGCTGTCTCTGTAAAAACGCTTCTGAAAACCGTTTCTAAGTAAGTCTGACTCAGGTATGCAGGTGATTTATAGGTTTTCAGTCAAAATAAAAGATCTCAACATTTTCTTGGCTGGCCTCAGCAAGGTTTAATTCCCTCCTTAGAGCTTAAGATACTTTTCCTTTTTGAAAGAACACAGCTGTGCCGTACACATTTTAGTTCAAACCGACTCGTAAGAACACACTTCACGACCCCTGAATTCAGAAAGGCAGCCAACCCGCCAGGTACGGCACTCTCCTAGAAAAGCCACCGGTTATCGACGTCTTCGTCCCCTCTGTGTTGCCAGTGCCCAGCTTCTTACCAACATCTTCCAGCCCCTGCAGGAGGGATGGCATTTCAGCAGCCCCACTGGTGATGACCCTAAAAGCGGAGCAAGACATGGAGGCCACAGCTGCTGCCAAACACCCCAGTGCTCCTGAACAGTAAGAAAATACCAGTTTGGCTGCCACGTGTCCTGCCAAGGGATGTTACATGACTACTAATTTCCCCAAATGACCTCTGGGCATTTTAACACCTCTTTTCCAAACAGTGGTCGCTGCCGGATCCAGTGCCTCCTTCCACTGCAAGCTGGTTTATTCACATCTCAATTGCTCAGAGATTCCTCTACGGACAGTGATTTGTCATCTGCTTCCGCAGGTGAAACCACATCTTCTCAATCCCGCTGGCAGGTGCCGGCAGCCTGTTGGCAGCATGCTGGCTAGCCCTGCACAGGTAGGTATGGCGCAGCTCGGTCACCGTAATGCTGCCGAGTTTCCCTTTCTGTAGCTTCAAGCGGGCTTTGGCTGCAGTAGGAAATTTGCAAAAAATGTTAAGTGCCAACAAAGAGTTAGGATACATTTCAGAGAAAAAAAAAAAAAAAGAATCAACTGATCTATCATTTTTACAAAAATAGTTATTAAAAATTTAATTTTAAGAAAACCTTATATTTTACAGAGGTACAAATCCTGATATTACAGTACCTTTTGCATTACCCAGATGGAAATAATTGCAGTGAATTTCACCCAACCCCCAGTTTTTAACTGCAAATGCTTCTACACACAAAGATAACACAATCATACCTCCACTGAAGTGAGATTTTAACGCATAGTCCCACATGCTTTAATAAAAATGGGACTGTATCTTGCTCCATCAAGCACTGAACTTAATACACATCAAATAGTTGTTGTAGAACAGCATCCACAGTATCCTCACAATCAAATATCAATACTAGATCCTCATTATTAAAATCCAAACATTTTCAAGTGCAAAGCTGGGGCTCTCTGAAGCCCCATTACGATACTTGAGACACCAACCTCCTGGTTTTCTGGAGTACTTCTGAACTGAATGTCCCCAGCATTTCTGGAAGTCAGAATACCAGTTAAAATTTCTTTGATAGTCTGTACGTTGCTTCTTAAATTTTTTTACTAGCACTTACAGCGTTAGGGCAGTACTACCAAAGAGAGAGATTACAGACAGATGCACGTCGGCCCTGCTGGACACTCGCCTACCTTTCTGTTAGTATTTGTACAAATAGAAATGCATAGGAGGGGGCAGGATTTATGGTGCAGGTAGAAAAAAGCAAATAAAAGGTGGGAGAATGAGTTGCCCGCAGAGACAGTTTGTCTCTCTCAGCGTTAGCCTCGCCAATGGGGTGGTGGGGCTGGAGAGCAGCACCCTGAATCCTAATGGGATTCCTCCGTAGGGTAGGTCAGCGTAAATGGCGATAATTTATCCAGGGGATTTCCTGCACTTGGGGTATTCCTGGGCGGAGAGAACTCAGATCCTCTGAATGGATTCTGAAAGAAAACGAAGAAAACACATTCAAATCTAACCTAAAAGATAATAAAATACAGATTTCAGGTCAATGGAGAGTGGTGAGAAGCAGCAGCACTATCAAAGGGAGGGCCCAAATCTGGCTCAGATGATTTGGCATAACGAGGACTTTTCTCCGACATGCAGAAAACTAAAACTTTTCACCCACCCCATCATTTGCCCCAACATTTAGGGGGAGATAAAATAAAGTTCTGGGATGTCAGCCAAACCACTAGCTCCAACTTCATATGTCTCCCATTTCCATGTACACACTGCGACTGTTGTTTTGGGTCTTGATAAATAAATAAGCTATCCAGGCAGCTCTCACTTTTAACAAAGCCTCTCAAGAAATCACAGAAGCACCACGCTAACTTTGGCGCTTAAATACTTTTTCAGAGGACCAGAGCTAATAAAACATACATGTGTGTGTCCCCTGGTTGAGAGCACTGATGGATCTTCTACCCAGAGCTGGAGCACCAAAGGGACCTCTGGCTGAGGATAATGTGAGCTCAGACTGTCACCTTTCCTGGTCCCAACATCGATACAAGGTGCACAGCCTCACTTCTCCAGCCTAAAAAACGAGGTGAATAATGAAAAAGTAAGAGAAAAGCTCAGGGGTCCAGTTTATTTAAACAAGACCTGCACTTCCAAATGGGTTACACCAAAGCGACTTGTTACCTGGGGGGGGTGACTGGGATTTGAAGTGTTTTCAGTTGGCACAAAGGGTCCCAACACACAGAGAACGAGTTATTAAAAGCGTTTAGCTTTTACTGACCATTTTAGTTTGTGAAACGTCTTTTTTTCCAAATGAAACAGATAAAGCTGGAGGTGCAAGATGGGATGAGAAACAAACATAAAGCAGGGATGAAGAAAAAAAATCAGAGTAAAGCCAGCGAGGCACAGGCTTCAGATCAGCTGAATGGATACTTCTGACAGACCAAGGGAAAGGCGTGGAAAACAGAATAGCTCACAAAGTAAGAAACTGAATGTCAAATTAGCTATTTCCCTGTACTCAGCCAGCCTACATCAGTTTTTCACACACATTTGAGACCATCAGAAACCAAAGAAAGAAAAAAATAAAAGCAGATTTTCTTGGAAAACAGAGATTAGAAACTGAACAAACTACTAAAACCACCTCGTCTTGGGAATTTGGCTTAAACACCAGATTGAATCAAAGATAACTAATTTGATTAAGTAGAACAAGTTATCTAAATCCCTATTTAGGGAAAACACCGCCAGCAATTCAGCACTGTTTTGCAAAAGACCTTCAATGTTAAATAGTTTCAGCAAGAGCAATACCTACAGGCGCATAGCACTTTTCAGCGCATGAAGGACACGTTTGTTGGGCAGGCGTCAGGGCAAGACAACAAATTAAACTTACAGGAAAATAAGAAGAAAATTTGCCAGGATGGCGAGGAATAGGGTCTGATCAGAACTTACCTGGTCTCTGGCAGCTGAGTTGGGTTACAGATCTTAACAGCACTGCCTCTTTCTTGCAGCATGCAATTGCATCTCCAGTTCTTAGGGAATTCCTTTTTTCAACCCCAACACAACTGTGCGTGCTATTTGCGCAGATGTTGAGAGACAATGAACTGTAATTTCAACTCTTATTTGTAACAAATGGGATTTACTACGGCTAGCATGAATCATTTTGATAACACATATAATTAGTTTTATAGAAGTTTTAGTGTGTTATAGAAGTTGCTATATCACTTGTATTCCCCCAGGCTCTCTTATAAAATGATTTTGTTACAGCTGTATTCTTCTGAGAACTAAAGTGTAGAGAACTGAGCACATCTGTATATCAAGAGAAGCACTGTAAGCCAAGACATTCAAGGCAATTTTCCTGCCTTTTTCGTTTCTAAAATCCATGTGAAGAAATGCGATCACTTCTGGACTCCAGCATTATCAGCTGTTCAAAGCTGAAGATACTAATTTCCTCCCAGGCCATCAATAAGCTGCCTCTGTGCATCTCATGGCTGCCGAGGGCAGATGCTGCTACCAGGAGGTGAGATGCCTCTCAAATGACCTTGGGGGAAAATGCTCCCCAGGTATAAATAACGTAGGTCTTTAATAACTTCATTTGAGCTATGGAAATTTATTCTGGATGAGGATTTGGCTCCGTACAGAGGGCTGCAAAGTGAGTTAACTTGAATCCACCTTCATGAGGAAGAAAAGTGGGGTTGGTAGGAGCGTGCACTACGTGACACAACCCCTTCTGACTTTATAAGCATTTTGAACACTGAAAGTAAGCTATGATTGAGCCCTTGTGACTACTTCTGAAGGGTACCATTAATAAACAGACTTTATTTTTAACAACTGCTCTGCTAACCTGTTGTGAGTATGCTAGGGGAGCTCGAAGAACTTGCCCAACACTTACATTACGGGCTGCTGCAAACATCAGCCAAACACAGGCTTCTGACCATGCTTAAGGGACAAGCCAATATTCAAACACCTACTTGATAAATTACTATTACTCATGAGGTCCAGCTGCCTGTATTGGGAGCTGCTGTCCCATGGCATGCAACCTGAAGGAGCTTGTCCATGCCAACTTGCCCTGGCTTGGCAATGTTTCGCCTTCTGAGTGTGTCACGGTTGGGGCATTTCCCCAAGGCCCAGCTCTCCCAACACTCATCTCCTGCGGCGCAGGGAAGGTGGGTGAGAAGCGCTGTTCAAGCATGAGATGCACTTCAGGCTATATGGGCACGTGCCAGTGGCAGCTGGGGGCAGGGTGGGAAGAACCTACCATGCTGCCATTTTGATTTTCCTCTGACATGATCACAACCACCAGGCCAGAGTCACAGTGCAAATCACCCCTCGCCTCCTCCTACCCTCTTGGGTCACGCCCCACTGTAGCTGTAAGAGCAGAGGGAGAAGGGAGCCATTTGAAGTGCCTAAGGAATAAAGTGAGGGGGCTGTAAGGAGTCAGAGGGACAACTGACAAAAGCCACTTCATAAAACCCAAGATGCCCTGAAGATTAATTAAAAGCATCTTCTGCAACTATTTTAATATTATACTACATGATACCATCATTAATGTATAAACTCAATCATCCATGACAGGCAGAAAAAGCAAATGATGGTGGCACTTGACAACTGAAAAATGGTAAAGTCAAAAAAAAAAAAAAAAGTAGTACATTTGGTGCTTTGAGGTGTTCTGAATTTAAAACAGGATTCCTGACACTTACATTCTAGCCATCTGTGCTTTCTCTACAGTTACTGGAGCAACAAAACGCACGTGCAAGAGCTGGTTCATCCCATCCTAAGACAGGTAGGATATGTCCCATTTTGAAGGCGCCTGTTTCTTCTCATCAAGTACGAAGGCAACTGGAATGGCAAGCGTTAGCCATCTACAAGCTGCCTTACAGGCTAGAGGCTCATCAGCAACTGCTGGCAAGAGGCATCCCATTCCCCTTCCTCTGTGTTTTCAAATCTACACACCAGCAGAGCACCAACCAGTTATCCTGTCAGATCTTTATCGGCACTTTGCTTCTAGTTTAAGTATTTTGTCTTTAACAGACTTTTTGGATAATTCCTCCAAACAACAAGCTGTAACGATTTCCTACAACTGCGCAGCTCTGGCATGCCGCGGCGCTCCATTTAAAGAGCCATCTGTTGAAGAGCAGCCGCAGCGGACTTAAAAGGTAAACAAATCTCAGCCTGGGGAAGATCAGAAGGGCCGACAGGCAGTCCTGCTGGTGCTGATTTATACTTCCTTATCTTTTATCTCCTTCCCTCTCCTCCCCGAGCACACTAGCTGTTCTCCCACGGTCCTTCTCCCAGGGAAACCCATGTGCTTGCTTTCTGCAGTCGTGCATTTTCAATTCTCAAGTTTTTTAAGTCTTCTAATCTTAATGTAATGTTCCCCTTTTGGTATATGGCAAATCTGCCAGGGTAAAGCACTCACTTGATCTCATTCCCAACACCACGTAAATAAACCCCTGGCTCTGGGAAGAGAAAATCTCCAATATTTTGCCCAGAAGCAATCTGAAATAGCAGAGGCACAGCACCTCCCACTTAACAGCAAGAAGAAGAGGCACTTTGGCTTGCACCGCTTTTCCAGCTCTCCACTCATGAATTCCTCCCTAGCCGTGAAGCCGTCAGCAGGACAGCTACCCAGCGAGCATGGACTTGCTACCCTCGTGGCAAAACCTCCTTCCAAAGACACTCTCTTCATTCATAGCTCATAAGACCAGAAAAGATGGCTGTCCCCTAGTGTAACTAAGGCTACGGGCCTTCTCGGAATAAATCTGAACTAGGGCATATTTTTGAGAAAATAGCCCAGTTTTGATGTACATTTCTAGTGCTGATCAGTCAACCCCAGCACCATCCTTCACGTGTGTTCCAGTGCTCAGTTGTCCCTGCCGTCAAAAAAATAAACTAAAAATTAGGGGCAAATATGCCTAATTTCAACTTTCAGCTACCGGCTCTTCTTAAACACTTGTTTTCAGACCAGTGTTCAACCTTTCAAATTTCTGCTTCTGTATCACAATTAAGATATTTTAATCTTCTGATAAACTGAAATGTGTATTTCAATCAATACTGCTGTGTTACAATCATCTGTTCTCTTCATTTCCATCTTAGTATCATCTCTGATACTAAACTCCATTACTTTGATATATATTAATTTTAATTTTTGCACACTGTTTTAAGTCTGACCCATCGCACAAGCTGGTATTTAACATCTGTAGAAAGGAAAGTATTTTATCAACATATGATATGAATTCTCCCATCTGGCTTTCCACTGAAGACAAAGCAGAAATATTTTTGAACATCTCTGCCTTTTCTGTTACTGACAGTGCTGTCATTTCCATTTTAGACTTACTGCTTTGGAAAAAAAGCCCTCTTTTACTCTCCCCAAGTTTTTAACTCAGAGGTCATTTTGCTTCTGTATCAACCCTTTTTCATGCCTGGTTTCTAATCTATATTCAATTCTTCCTTGCCCTATTTCCTTTCTCTTCCCTGCCTTCTTCACTTAACTGCTGGCCCCTGCTCCTCTTGTTTTTGTTGCTGAGGTGTTTAGAGAACTCCATGCAGCACCAGCTGCATTTATGCCACCAGAAAGCAATTATTAAGCAGTATTTCAGTCTGTCTTAAGTGAATCAGAAATATAATCATATCAAACGTGAAAAAAAGCAGAGCTGACACGTCAGACTATCAAATGTAATCCACGTGTGTTTTTCTGATATGTCTTAATTATGTGTTATTATTTCAGGATTGCATAAGGGTATAATTTCTTCTGAAGATGGTCACTACTTATTTTCTATAGCAGCTAAAATCCAAAACATAGTACAATTTCAGATTAAAAGCATGACCTTGAGTTACAGTATTATAAAACCAACTTTTGGATAGCTGGTTCAGCAGCCCCAGTGGGAAAATATGGAATGCTGGAAAAGGATTACAGTGGTTTTTACACTGAAGAAGAGTTACACTGCTGGTCACAAGCGAGGTCTCATGTTACTCAAAGTACACATATTTGCTGGAAAATAGAAGTCTCTCAAAAAGAAAAAAGAAAGGAAAAAGCATCAGACATTTGAACAGCTGGAAGCATTTTTAGAAACTACCAAAAAAGACAAAAAATCATTTAGAATAATATTTCCCTTTCTGTAGTAAGCATCGTAGTGGTGATATAATATGTTCTCAAGAGGCTTAATCACATCTACTGTTCAATCCTCAAAGGTTATTTCAGAAAACAAAAACTAGTGGAGTCAACAGAGTGAAGCTGTCGTTCTGAGTTATATTTATTTTTCTACCAGCTCCCATCTTTTTCAAATGTCCCAAGAGCTATGAATCTGTGACAATAAGCTGAAGTCCACCGTGCTCTGGAAAAAGACAAGATTTTCTTCCTTTCTTTGTCTGTATCTGATTTTATTATTAGGAAGATGGTTTTGATGCCACTCTGATAAAAACTGGAAAAGACTGTTATTTACAGAAGGATCAAATGAGACAATGAATTAAGGAAGTAATAGCAGCCATGGGCATAAACCAGTGACTACTACATATATTTTGACAAACTATCTACATTCTAGAAGCAACATCACTTCAATTTCTTTCAAATTAAAATAAAGAGACAATCTCTTAATTTTAAATGCTCTGCTTATTCCGCCAATTATGATGCTTTATTTTCTTTACTGTAGCGCTCCCAGGGTCGTGTCAGCACTAGGATTTCCTTTTGCTAAGTTCTTTTTGTCACAATGAATCTTTCAACATGTGCCAACTCCAGATAAACATTATTGGTAGCTTGTTCCAGTACAAAAAACAGGCAACAAACAACACAAGACTGCCTTAGCAACACCCTTGAATTCCCTTCAAAACATACTCCCATTAAATACTCTACGAGAGGTTGTTAAATTTATGTTCATGAGCTATTGTATCCTTTTGAGAACTTCCCATCTTCACAATGTGTTTTTACTCACACCTAAATTTAAATTTGTTTCATTTTTGTGGTTTTTTTAATCACTTAACTTACAGCAAAATACCCACCTAGTTTGTTAAGTAAAACCTTTCATTCTTTCCTCATAGGGACCAACTGCCGATACAGAGTGTAGCCATTCAGACATACAACACAGAAGCATGGTTCTGGTACATGTCTCA
The DNA here is from genome assembly GCA_013401315.1 of Balaeniceps rex. Lineage (NCBI taxonomy): Eukaryota > Metazoa > Chordata > Aves > Pelecaniformes > Balaenicipitidae > Balaeniceps > Balaeniceps rex. Next base: position 24,695 of record VYZW01055533.1, read on the forward strand.
AAATATACTTGCTATTGTTTAATCAAAACATTTCATATCTAAAAATGTCTAAACCCAGTTCTAATAGAATGGCAGTGCTATTCATACAAGATGAATTCCCACCATGCAAAAACAAAGTGAAAAAATAGGGTAAAACATCGAACAATACGCAATAGCCCAAATTCTGCTAAAAACCAGGGCTCAATCATCCAATCAGCTCTTACTCTTCTTTATCCCTTCCCAAACATCCACTTTTTCTGACTGAGTTTTTTAATCTTTTTTTTTCACTCCCAGCTTCTCTCCCAGCTGTTTGCCCTCATCTCTCAGCCTTGGTTCTCTTCCTCTCTTGGTTCTTTCACTGCACTTGTGCTGAGCAGGACACTTATGATACCTTTTGCAACAACCTACAGAGGACCTCTAAAAGACAAAGCCATTACTCTAGAGAAAAATTCATCACTTTTTTTTTTTTTAAATAGGCACTCAAATACCATTTTGTATGGTATTTTCAAGAGAAAAATAAAACCTCACTGATAATGTTTCCTTTGTTCATCACCCACTATATAATGTGCAACTGCTCCAGCCTATCCTGGAAAAACGTCTTTTGTTTTGAATGATTTTTGTCCCCCCAAACCTGCCCTCCTTTACTTTAAACAGCTCCCCAACACTTGTCCACTCATCATTAAAAGGAAAATATGTGAACAAGCATGCAGGGAACAGATTCAGGCTGTCCCTCAGTAGCAAAGTTTGTGAACATATTTCCACAATTTCTCTGTGATGGAATCAACAAAATGCCTGCAAATCCATATTCACTGAAACATGATATACTTCATCCAGTAAAGCCCTTAAAGTAATGTGGGCAAAACTAAACCACCACTATGCAATAAACCAAACACGCCCAGATAACAGATAAAAGGACAAGAGGGCCCAGTTAATGGGAGAATACTCCTCAGAAAACAACTGCTCTATTCCTGACCTGTGAGTACTGAAGCTCAGTGAAAGACCTCCAAAATATAAGCCTAGGAACTAGAATTCTAACACTGATGAATAAAAACTACTAATTCAACAGCAATGCCAGTGTTATGGCACCTTGTAAATTCCATTCCTCCTCCCAACCATTTTATGCACATGATACAATGAATGGTCCATCTTCTGTATTTAGCTTTAAAGTTTGCTACTTCTGTTCCAAACCTGAAGACGACATGCTCAATGGCTTTGTGTAACAAAAGATACTACTTTTACTTAAAAACGTGGCCACACATATACCCACTGGATCATCGCAGCTACAAGAGCATGACGACTTTCCATGTTACCTGCCACTAGGAAACACTTAGAATCATAGAATGCTTTGGGTTGGAAGGGGCCTTTACAGGTCATCTAGTCCAACCCCCCTGCAGTGAGCAGGGACATCATCAACTAGATCAGGTTGCTCAGAGCCCCGTCCAACCTGACCTTGAATGGTTCTAGGGACTTGTGGGGTACCTATTTTACTCCTTTGTCTCTTTTTGTGTTGCAAGATATCTCTTTCCTCCACACCTTAACATTTTCCATCACCTACTTTTATGACTACCGTTTTTCTTATCCCATCTGTCTTTTTGCTCTCTATCTCAAATACAGTTCCTAGTTTTCCACTTCATCTTTCTTTCCAATTTCCCCTCTCAGTTGCAAACGCAATTTGCTTTTCCCCAATGCAGAACTCCTGCAAGGAATAGGGTTAAACAAGTTTAAAGAATATCCATGAGCATGTGAGAAAGACCCATGCAAACAGTTCTGGGTCATGACACTTGACAGGTGTGTCCTAATACTGAATCCAATGTGCATACCAAAAGACCATTCATACCACTCCAACCACCCAGAGGATGAGTTCAATTCCCATTTAACCAGCCATTCCTGCAAGATCAAATTTTTCTAACAGTACATGCTAGAGGATTTATTCTCTCAAATTCCATGCTTAAGCTCCTATGCAACAGAAAGCCGTCGTCTTCACAAATGAAACCAGGTGATCTAATGAAATTATTTATTACTGTTCCACCAACATGAATATTCAAACTTTTACAAGTGTTCACCAAGAAGCAAAACCAGTCACAACAATATTTTATCCACAATTATTAAGATTTATGCAATCTTCCATAAAAGAATTCAGTTCTGTTGAACATTTTTATGAGTCCATGATAAATGTTTCGAAGTCCTGGTCTAAGTCTGAAACAAGGGCATCCACAAAATCTTCAACTGAAGGTGATTTCTGAAGCATACCTATAAATCCAAGACAACAGACTCTTAGCAAGAATACTATGACCTTGAAAGCTTTGTCAGTAATAATGCTTATTGCTAACTAACTTTTAATGTCACATTGTGACAGAAACAGCTATCATGTTTCTTTGCCAAGAAATAAATGCAGGTATAGTATATAGGGATTATTTAATTTCTTCTAGATACCTGTTACACATTATCACAGAATTGACAAGTTTCAAGACTGTGAACTGTTTTTTATCATTACAGTCTTGCTTAAGCAGGGAAATATATTCATTTTAAAGCAATGTAACCATAGACTCAGTCATTTCCAAATGACTGGAATAAATTGGTGACTGAGTGCGTATCTAAATCCTTATCTGCTGAGTCTCGTATGACAGAACCAGAAAAACCAACATATTTTCTCAAAGTATTACACACCTTAAAAGCATTTAATTTAGTAGTTAAAGTACAAATACCTCTAAAATGTATCACAAGGCATGAAACATACCCAAACAAATGCATTTTCAGTGCACTGAAGGTTTAGTTTTGCTTTTTTACAGTACCAGGACTTACCTTTTATTAAGAACTCTAATTAGTGCATATGTTAGCTGTAGCATATGGCTACAGAATAACAGACAGGGAAATCAGCATGATGAAGAATCACACTCAAGTACTTCGTCAGGTAATTCTATAAGCAGACCAACTGAAAATCTCACACCTTCCTCCCCAGAATGCCAGTTTTTAGAAAGCATAAGAATATAACCTGTAAATTATTTTCAGATGTTTCTTTGAACTAAATATTACCTTACTGTTGGTCTTTTCACTGTTATTAACATTTTCAAGATTATATATGGAAATTTACTGCATTACTTGTACCAGAAAAAAAAAACAGTATAGCTGCCAAATAATGTAAAATTTAATCTTCATGCTTCTTTGAAGTGATCTGTTTTCTGACAACTGCCAATGTAAATATAACCTTGTTCCACCCTTTCTGATCAGTGTACCTACTGAACATAATTTTATATTCTTTCACATCCTCAACAATATTTGCTTTCAGTGGAAATTATAATTGCATGCTGCTAAAAGACCGGAATCTTTTACTATAACACAATGATTCAAAATCCACCAGGAAACAGAACAGCTCGAGATAATTTTGTGTGAGCAACCAAAAAGAATTTTCCCGCTAAGACCTCACAGAATCCCATTTCAATCTGATTTAAACACGTTGCAAGTGTCAACACAAACTGCCATGACCCAGTAGATTAATATTGAGCACTAAAAGGAAAACAAATCTCATACTATATATAGGTTGACTGAAATGCTGTTAAAATGAAGTTTGCATTGAGCTATTTTCGAAATGAAAGAGAACAGAATTAGTATTTCCAAATACTTGGTAAACTTGTCATCTACTCTAATGTTAGTAAAATTGCTATGGAATTACTTCTAGTTCACAATGAAAAATGGCTTGCTATATGCTGGGCTGAGAAACAGATGTGTCTAGATACCAGCTACTAATCTAACCTCCCCAGAAAGCCATGGCCTCGAGGACTCCCTCTCTCAGGTTCCTGAGTGGGCTGGCTGGGGGACATGCGTATTTGCTCCGTAACGACCTTGGAAAAAATCCAGTTTAAACTCAAATTATTTTCCTGCAGTTTTCTCAGAAGAGGAGAGAATGCCTTAAGAAGGTGACATGCATGGCAGCCCACTGGAACATGTACTATCATGCATGACTACATCTTAAACTCAGTTGGAGCAGTCCAGTCCCAACAGTGCAATATTTTGCCTTTTTTTGGCCTCATTTTGCCTCAGATGTTTACATCTGAACTAACTGGCTCTATTTCTAGAGACTGAACAGTAGGAAAACCTTCATGGGTGCCACTCATCTGACCTTTTTCAGAGGTCTACTTCATGATGAGATGAGTTGTGCCTGTGAAGAACCTACTTTTCCCTGTATCCCAGAACGGAAACCTGGATGACAAGCTCAGGTATAAAAATCTCAAGTTGGTGAAATTATTCCTTTCTTCCAACTTTTAAGATGTGGCTCTATAAAAGAACTATTTTTCTATAGCCAATATGCCCTTTTCTATCAGAGATCAATATGGAGGCATGACTGTAATGCTGCACAGACAATATGTAAAGATGGCCATAATAGACATAACCACCACTCCCCAAGCCTCAAAACACAAAAACCCCCTTCCAATACTGACTTTATAAAAAACAGCCAGCCCAGCTGATGTTTAGCCAATTCTTTTGACACACTAAAATTTATTCTGCTGTGGACAATTCTTAAAACTATGATTATCAGTACGTTGCAAAAGAAGAAAAGCTAACAGTATAATGATTAGAGGGAAGAGAAGACACTGATGCTGGGATTATCTTCAAGTAGATTTAGTTTCCCTCTTACATAAAAATGGCAAATAATACAAAAACATTCCAACGCTGGACATTACAAAATGAATAAAAGAAACATAATTAACTACAGTACGCTTGGATGTATTTTAGTGCAGGTGAATACAGTCTTACCAAATCTCACTCAAAACTTGTTACAAATTGCATTCATTGAGACTCCACATGGTTTGTTTTAAATATGTAGGAGAATTCAAAATCGCTCTGGTAATAGTGATGTCAAATTACGTCCTACACAGTAGTTCCAACTTTTGATAATACAGATTTCAGTTTTCTTGCAGTAGTGGTCTACTGCATTGCTATTTTCCCATCACTGACATCAAAAGCAGACACTAGCAGAATTTGCTTTTGCAGGGAAAGGATGAAGAATAACTGAGGTCATTACTTAGGAACTCCTACTGTAGTAAAATGATCATGCCCTTATGAAATAAATAACTACAGATTTTAGAGTAGACAACTCCAAAAGAAACAGACACTGATAGTATTTCAGTGTTTTAACCTCTTACTCTACACAGATGTGTTAAGAATGGTCACGTCTCCCTTTATACTCCATTAAAATATATCAAAGCAAGATCAGCTTTGATATATTGTATGTACTCAGCACTTCAGTCTAAATGATTTAGTAAGATGTCCACAAGGTCTGATGGTTACAGTTTTAAAATCTAGGAGTGTATTTTATACGTTCAGCCCAACTCCTATTTCAGCTCAGTCTCTCCCAAGCCTAAGGCAACTGCATAGCTTATCTTCTCTGCTTTGAAGTTTTCTTTCACATTACAGCACTGTGGTTAACCACACCCTTTTGAGAGATGGCTAGCTATAACCTACAATCACTGAAAACTGGGAGAAGAATAAAGCCTGTGGCAAAATTTGGCCTCTGCCCCTTTGGAGCACTAATTATTTTGGGTCTGTGTAGTTTGAGCTAACAAATAGATGCAATTCACATCACCTTTTAGGATTTACACATATTTCTTATACTTTCAAAGAGACTTACAATCATTACCTGAAGATTTTTACAGCCTCTTCAAATCATAATTATTCCATAAAGTACAACTTGAAGCATGGGAAAACAAATTTTCAAACTGCATTGGAGCAAATGCGTGTTTATTGACAAATTCAGTTGGTTTGATTACCATGTATGCACACAGCTGAGCATGTCTGTCTGCAATATAATACAGTATTAACAAATCAAGAACACAACTTCACATGTATTTTGCACAAGGACTTCTTCAGAGACACAAAGGGCAATGTGACTCCATCAAAACTGCAGGAGAAGTGCACTCCAGGATATGTTCCACACTCTCAGCTCCCAGATCATCCAACCCAGTACTTTTCACACTGCAATTCACTTTCTGCCTATGCACCTGGCTTTCTTTCCAGTGAGGGAGTGCCAAGGGAGAGAGGGAGGGATGGTGCACACCTGAATCTTGTTCAGACCTGCAACCAGCACACAACTGGACCTGGAAGGGACACCTGGGTTACATATCTTTAAAGGAATTTGGAATCCCTAATACCATGTAGTCCTGGGAAGTAGAGGGTCTGAAAGAGCCATGTGGCCAACCCAAAATGGCAGAGGAATCAAGTTCTTCTCAAACTGTATTTCCTCTCTAAGGAAAAAAAAAAAGCAAGTCTCTTGGACAAAGCATTGTTCACTCATTTTTTAATTGCTCCTGCTATCCATATTTGTGACTACTTCTGTATTTTGGAGATTATCAAAGGGGTAAAAGGGGTCACTTCAGAAAATGTAAAAAAAGGCTTCATAAAGCCTTTACGGGTTTGGGGTTTTTTTTAACAGAAACAAATGCCAAGAGAATCAAATCCAAACAACAAAAAAATTTATTGTGGTTTCTAATTAAAGACTAGTCCAAACAGGAATCTTGTCAGTAACTCCACTGGATGGCAGGTCAGATCCTTTATCTTCCCTAATCAGTACATCTATGGAATCGTGTGGGAGAAAGATGAAAAGGTAGGGTCATATCCAAACACAAAAGAAAGACAATAGATAGCTTCTGAGAAGAAAATCATAACAAAGAAACTGTATAAATGAAATGCACTTGTGAAGTTATCTGTTATCAAACAGTCAATGAATATGGTTAACTTCACAATGAGATACGGAAGCACTTCAAGGGTGAGGCTACATACGTGCATCCAGAAGTCAGGCTTGTACAAGCGCATTTCTTTATATATAAAAAAATACCTGAAATAACAGCCTACGGAACTTATGGTTTTTGAAATATGGCACTAGTGAGCACAGAATCTGGACTGTTTCCCTGAGGAAGAGTAAAATCAACAAGCTTTTAAGTTTGGTGGAATCTGTCTTTAATCAGGAATCTGTTCGGTTATCTGCTATGGGATCGTAGTTTTGCAACTGATGAAAACCAGCAAAAGATGGAAATCAAGTATTCTGGAACATCCATAATGAAAAGGAAAAAATGCAGCAAAGGAAGTCAGAAGCTGATTGAACCTAAACAAATTAAAGAACAAGTAACTTCTTACTTTTCTCCTTAAATTCTCCATTTTTGTAATAAATACAAAGCAGTTAAGTATAAACATATAATAAGCTTTTCCATCATGTGTATTTTATGATTTAACCTCAAATAATCCCAAACAAGCAATCAAATTATTAACTTGTCAAAAGACCTGAGTCATCTCAATTTCATTTTTCAGGGAGTCACTCAAGCATGGTTGTTTAAGTTTTGCACTGTCTACTGATGAACATCACAATATGCACAGGCAAGGAATCTGCTGATGAATTCTGGTTATTTTTATTATCTTGAATCCATCTTCTAAAACTTCTATTTAAAGTAATATTAAAGAAATTCAGAGTACAAAAGTGGCTCGTGTGATAATCTGAAGCAAGGAAGATGTACCCTTGGTGAAAGAGGATCAGATCAGGGAATACTTAAGCAACCTGGACATACATAAGCCCACAGGCCCTGATGGGATGCTGAGTGCTGAGGCAGCTAGCAGATGGCATTGCAAGGTGACTCTCAGTAATCTTTGATCAATCATGGCCACTGGGAGAAGTGCCAAAAGACTGGAGAAAAGCAAACGTCAGTCCTATCTTCAAGAAGGGCAAGAAGGAAAACCCAGGGAACTACAGGCTGGTTAGACTCACCTCAATCCCTAGGAAGGTGGTGAAGCAGCTAATCCCGTAAACAATTTCCAGGCTCTTGAACAACAAAAAAATCATCAGGAATAGTCAGCATGCATTCACCAAGGGCAAGTCATGCTGAACCAACCTGATAAACTTATATGATGAAACAACTGGCCTGGAAGATGAGGGGAGAGCCGTGGATATTGTCTACCTGGACTTCAGCGAGGTTTTTGACACTGTCTCCCATAAGATCCTGACAGAGAAGGTATTGATGTACAGGCTGATCAGACAGTGAGGTGGATTAAAAACTGGCTGAATGGCTGGGCCCAGAGGCAGGTGATCAGTGCCACAAAGTCTAATTCAAGGTCAGTGACTAGCAGTGTACTCCAGGGGTCAATACTGTGTCCAGTCCTGTTTAACATCTTCATTAATGACCTGGATGATGGGGCAGAGTTCAACAAAGAGAAGTACAAAGTCCTGCACCTGGGGAGGAACAACCCCAGGTACCAACATGTGGTGGGGGCCACCCAGCAGGAAAGCAGCTTTGCAGAAAAGGACCTAGGGGTCCTAGTGGACACCAAGTTGAACATAACCCAGCAGTGGGCCTTTGCCGCAAAGAAGGGAAATGGCATCCTGGGCTGCATTAGGCAAAGTATTGCCAGCAGGCTGAGGGAGGTGATCCTTCCCCTCTACCCGACACTGGTGAGGCCACACCTGGAGTGCTGTGTCCAGTGCTGGGCTCCTCAGTACAAAGAGAGACATGGACAGTGGTGCCGAGGGACAGGACCAGAGGCAATCCTGTGCGGGTGACCAAGCACTGCCTGGGCAACTGGCCCTGCTTGAGCAGGAGATATTCAAAAGATGTCTCACAGACTGAAACACAGGAGGTTCGAGGGTGCAAAGAAGACAGAGCCAGAGTCTTGTCAGTGGGGCCGAGGGACAGGACCAGAGGCAATCCTGTGCGGGTGACCAAGCACTGCCTGGGCAACTGGCCCTGCTTGAGCAGGAGATATTCAAAAGATGTCTCACAGACTGAAACACAGGAGGTTCGAGGGTGCAAAGAAGACAGAGCCAGAGTCTTGTCAGTGGGGCCGAGGGACAGGACCAGAGGCAATCCTGTGCGGGTGACCAAGCACTGCCTGGGCAACTGGCCCTGCTTGAGCAGGAGATATTCAAAAGATGTCTCACAGACTGAAACACAGGAGGTTCGAGGGTGCAAAGAAGACAGAGCCAGAGTCTTGTCAGTGGGGCCGAGGGACAGGACCAGAGGCAATCCTGTGCGGGTGACCAAGCACTGCCTGGGCAACTGGCCCTGCTTGAGCAGGAGATATTCAAAAGATGTCTCACAGACTGAAACACAGGAGGTTCGAGGGTGCAAAGAAGACAGAGCCAGAGTCTTGTCAGTGGGGCCGAGGGACAGGACCAGAGGCAATCCTGTGCGGGTGACCAAGCACTGCCTGGGCAACTGGCCCTGCTTGAGCAGGAGATATTCAAAAGATGTCTCACAGACTGAAACACAGGAGGTTCGAGGGTGCAAAGAAGACAGAGCCAGAGTCTTGTCAGTGGGGCCGAGGGACAGGACCAGAGGCAATCCTGTGCGGGTGACCAAGCACTGCCTGGGCAACTGGCCCTGCTTGAGCAGGAGATATTCAAAAGATGTCTCACAGACTGAAACACAGGAGGTTCGAGGGTGCAAAGAAGACAGAGCCAGAGTCTTGTCAGTGGGGCCGAGGGACAGGACCAGAGGCAATCCTGTGCGGGTGACCAAGCACTGCCTGGGCAACTGGCCCTGCTTGAGCAGGAGATATTCAAAAGATGTCTCACAGACTGAAACACAGGAGGTTCGAGGGTGCAAAGAAGACAGAGCCAGAGTCTTGTCAGTGGGGCCGAGGGACAGGACCAGAGGCAATCCTGTGCGGGTGACCAAGCACTGCCTGGGCAACTGGCCCTGCTTGAGCAGGAGATATTCAAAAGATGTCTCACAGACTGAAACACAGGAGGTTCGAGGGTGCAAAGAAGACAGAGCCAGAGTCTTGTCAGTGGGGCCGAGGGACAGGACCAGAGGCAATCCTGTGCGGGTGACCAAGCACTGCCTGGGCAACTGGCCCTGCTTGAGCAGGAGATATTCAAAAGATGTCTCACAGACTGAAACACAGGAGGTTCGAGGGTGCAAAGAAGACAGAGCCAGAGTCTTGTCAGTGGGGCCGAGGGACAGGACCAGAGGCAATCCTGTGCGGGTGACCAAGCACTGCCTGGGCAACTGGCCCTGCTTGAGCAGGAGATATTCAAAAGATGTCTCACAGACTGAAACACAGGAGGTTCGAGGGTGCAAAGAAGACAGAGCCAGAGTCTTGTCAGTGGGGCCGAGGGACAGGACCAGAGGCAATCCTGTGCGGGTGACCAAGCACTGCCTGGGCAACTGGCCCTGCTTGAGCAGGAGATATTCAAAAGATGTCTCACAGACTGAAACACAGGAGGTTCGAGGGTGCAAAGAAGACAGAGCCAGAGTCTTGTCAGTGGGGCCGAGGGACAGGACCAGAGGCAATCCTGTGCGGGTGACCAAGCACTGCCTGGGCAACTGGCCCTGCTTGAGCAGAGCGATTGAACTAGATGACCTCCAGAGGTCCCTAGGCCACACCTGGAGTGCTGTGTCCAGTGCTGGGCTCCTCAGTACAAAGAGAGACATGGACATACTGGAGAGAATGCAACAAAGTCCCGCTAAGATGACTGAGGGACTGGAGCATCTCTCCTATGGTAACATCAGGAAACACCTTTTCCCTGTGCGGGTGACCAAGCACTGGCACAGGTTGCCCACGGAGGCTGTGGAGTCTCTCTACTTGGAGATATTCTCAACTATTCTATGATTCACTAATTCTGTGAAAGCATCTTGAAAACTGCCAGTATCACTCATGCTAATGCTCTTCCTATGATTCACTAATTCTGTGAAAGCATCTTGAAAACTGCCAGTATCACTCATGCTAATGCTCTTCCTATGATTCACTAATTCTGTGAAAGCATCTTGAAAACTGCCAGTATCACTCATGCTAATGCTCTTCCTATGATTCACTAATTCTGTGAAAGCATCTTGAAAACTGCCAGTATCACTCATGCTAATGCTCTTCCTATGATTCACTAATTCTGTGAAAGCATCTTGAAAACTGCCAGTATCACTCATGCTAATGCTCTTCCTATGATTCACTAATTCTGTGAAAGCATCTTGAAAACTGCCAGTATCACTCATGCTAATGCTCTTCCTATGATTCACTAATTCTGTGAAAGCATCTTGAAAACTGCCAGTATCACTCATGCTAATGCTCTTCCTATGATTCACTAATTCTGTGAAAGCATCTTGAAAACTGCCAGTATCACTCATGCTAATGCTCTTCCTATGATTCACTAATTCTGTGAAAGCATCTTGAAAACTGCCAGTATCACTCATGCTAATGCTCTTCCTATGATTCACTAATTCTGTGAAAGCATCTTGAAAACTGCCAGTATCACTCATGCTAATGCTCTTCCTATGATTCACTAATTCTGTGAAAGCATCTTGAAAACTGCCAGTATCACTCATGCTAATGCTCTTCCTATGATTCACTAATTCTGTGAAAGCATCTTGAAAACTGCCAGTATCACTCATGCTAATGCTCTTCCTATGATTCACTAATTCTGTGAAAGCATCTTGAAAACTGCCAGTATCACTCATGCTAATGCTCTTCCTATGATTCACTAATTCTGTGAAAGCATCTTGAAAACTGCCAGTATCACTCATGCTAATGCTCTTCCTATGATTCACTAATTCTGTGAAAGCATCTTGAAAACTGCCAGTATCACTCATGCTAATGCTCTTCCTATGATTCACTAATTCTGTGAAAGCATCTTGAAAACTGCCAGTATCACTCATGCTAATGCTCTTCCTATGATTCACTAATTCTGTGAAAGCATCTTGAAAACTGCCAGTATCACTCATGCTAATGCTCTTCCTATGATTCACTAATTCTGTGAAAGCATCTTGAAAACTGCCAGTATCACTCATGCTAATGCTCTTCCTATGATTCACTAATTCTGTGAAAGCATCTTGAAAACTGCCAGTATCACTCATGCTAATGCTCTTCCTATGATTCACTAATTCTGTGAAAGCATCTTGAAAACTGCCAGTATCACTCATGCTAATGCTCTTCCTATGATTCACTAATTCTGTGAAAGCATCTTGAAAACTGCCAGTATCACTCATGCTAATGCTCTTCCTATGATTCACTAATTCTGTGAAAGCATCTTGAAAACTGCCAGTATCACTCATGCTAATGCTCTTCCTATGATTCACTAATTCTGTGAAAGCATCTTGAAAACTGCCAGTATCACTCATGCTAATGCTCTTCCTATGATTCACTAATTCTGTGAAAGCATCTTGAAAACTGCCAGTATCACTCATGCTAATGCTCTTCCTATGATTCACTAATTCTGTGAAAGCATCTTGAAAACTGCCAGTATCACTCATGCTAATGCTCTTCCTATGATTCACTAATTCTGTGAAAGCATCTTGAAAACTGCCAAGGGACTGGAGCATCTCTCCTATGGTGAAAGGCTGAGAGATGAGACTATTCAGCCTAGAGAAGGCTCAGAGGGATCTTATTAATTAGTACCAATACCTGAAGAGAGGGTGCAAAGAAGACAGAGCCAGAGTCTTGTCAGTGGTGCCGAGGGACAGGACCAGAGGCAATGGGCACAGACTGAAACACAGGAGGTTCTTGAACTAGATGACCTCCAGAGGTCTCTTCCCACCTCAACTATTCTATGATTCGCCAGCTTTTGTAAATCATAGTCACCAGTATCACTCATGCTAATGCTCTGAAAGCATCTTGAAAACTGCCAGCTTCCAGAGGTCCCTTCCCACCTCAACGCATCTTGAAAACTGCCAGCTTTTATGACTGAGGGACTGGAGCATCTCTCCTATGGTAACATCAGGAAACACCTTTTCCCTGTGCGGGTGACCAAGCACTGGCACTATGATTCACTAATTCTGTGAAAGCATCTTGAAAACTGCCAGCTTCCAGAGGTCCCTTCCCACCTCAACGCATCTTGAAAACTGCCAGCTTTTATGACTGAGGGACTGGAGCATCTCTCCTATGGTAACATCAGGAAACACCTTTTCCCTGTGCGGGTGACCAAGCACTGGCACTATGATTCACTAATTCTGTGAAAGCATCTTGAAAACTGCCAGCTTCCAGAGGTCCCTTCCCACCTCAACGCATCTTGAAAACTGCCAGCTTTTATGACTGAGGGACTGGAGCATCTCTCCTATGGTAACATCAGGAAACACCTTTTCCCTGTGCGGGTGACCAAGCACTGGCACTATGATTCACTAATTCTGTGAAAGCATCTTGAAAACTGCCAGCTTCCAGAGGTCCCTTCCCACCTCAACGCATCTTGAAAACTGCCAGCTTTTATGACTGAGGGACTGGAGCATCTCTCCTATGGTAACATCAGGAAACACCTTTTCCCTGTGCGGGTGACCAAGCACTGGCACTATGATTCACTAATTCTGTGAAAGCATCTTGAAAACTGCCAGCTTCCAGAGGTCCCTTCCCACCTCAACGCATCTTGAAAACTGCCAGCTTTTATGACTGAGGGACTGGAGCATCTCTCCTATGGTAACATCAGGAAACACCTTTTCCCTGTGCGGGTGACCAAGCACTGGCACTATGATTCACTAATTCTGTGAAAGCATCTTGAAAACTGCCAGCTTCCAGAGGTCCCTTCCCACCTCAACGCATCTTGAAAACTGCCAGCTTTTATGACTGAGGGACTGGAGCATCTCTCCTATGGTAACATCAGGAAACACCTTTTCCCTGTGCGGGTGACCAAGCACTGGCACTATGATTCACTAATTCTGTGAAAGCATCTTGAAAACTGCCAGCTTCCAGAGGTCCCTTCCCACCTCAACGCATCTTGAAAACTGCCAGCTTTTATGACTGAGGGACTGGAGCATCTCTCCTATGGTAACATCAGGAAACACCTTTTCCCTGTGCGGGTGACCAAGCACTGGCACTATGATTCACTAATTCTGTGAAAGCATCTTGAAAACTGCCAGCTTCCAGAGGTCCCTTCCCACCTCAACGCATCTTGAAAACTGCCAGCTTTTATGACTGAGGGACTGGAGCATCTCTCCTATGGTAACATCAGGAAACACCTTTTCCCTGTGCGGGTGACCAAGCACTGGCACTATGATTCACTAATTCTGTGAAAGCATCTTGAAAACTGCCAGCTTCCAGAGGTCCCTTCCCACCTCAACGCATCTTGAAAACTGCCAGCTTTTATGACTGAGGGACTGGAGCATCTCTCCTATGGTAACATCAGGAAACACCTTTTCCCTGTGCGGGTGACCAAGCACTGGCACTATGATTCACTAATTCTGTGAAAGCATCTTGAAAACTGCCAGCTTCCAGAGGTCCCTTCCCACCTCAACGCATCTTGAAAACTGCCAGCTTTTATGACTGAGGGACTGGAGCATCTCTCCTATGGTAACATCAGGAAACACCTTTTCCCTGTGCGGGTGACCAAGCACTGGCACAGGTTGCCCAGGGAGGCTGTGGAGTCTCTCTACTTGGAGATATTCAAAAGATGTCTGGACATGGACCTGGGCAACTGGCCCTGCTTGAGCACTCATGCTAATGCTCTTCCTGAGGCCACACCTGGAGTGCTGTGACTGGAGCATCTCTCCTATGAGGCTCAGAGGGATCTTATTCCAGCCTAGAGAAGGCTCAGAGGGATCTTATAGGTTGCCCAGGGAGGCTGTGGAGTCCACTGGTGAGGCCACACCTGGAGTGCTGTGACTGGAGCATCTCTCCTATGAGGCTCAGAGGGATCTTATTCCAGCCTAGAGAAGGCTCAGAGGGATCTTATAGGTTGCCCAGGGAGGCTGTGGAGTCCACTGGTGAGGCCACACCTGGAGTGCTGTGACTGGAGCATCTCTCCTATGAGGCTCAGAGGGATCTTATTCCAGCCTAGAGAAGGCTCAGAGGGATCTTATAGGTTGCCCAGGGAGGCTGTGGAGTCCACTGGTGAGGCCACACCTGGAGTGCTGTGACTGGAGCATCTCTCCTATGAGGCTCAGAGGGATCTTATTCCAGCCTAGAGAAGGCTCAGAGGGATCTTATAGGTTGCCCAGGGAGGCTGTGGAGTCCACTGGTGAGGCCACACCTGGAGTGCTGTGACTGGAGCATCTCTCCTATGAGGCTCAGAGGGATCTTATTCCAGCCTAGAGAAGGCTCAGAGGGATCTTATAGGTTGCCCAGGGAGGCTGTGGAGTCCACTGGTGAGGCCACACCTGGAGTGCTGTGACTGGAGCATCTCTCCTATGAGGCTCAGAGGGATCTTATTCCAGCCTAGAGAAGGCTCAGAGGGATCTTATAGGTTGCCCAGGGAGGCTGTGGAGTCCACTGGTGAGGCCACACCTGGAGTGCTGTGACTGGAGCATCTCTCCTATGAGGCTCAGAGGGATCTTATTCCAGCCTAGAGAAGGCTCAGAGGGATCTTATAGGTTGCCCAGGGAGGCTGTGGAGTCCACTGGTGAGGCCACACCTGGAGTGCTGTGACTGGAGCATCTCTCCTATGAGGCTCAGAGGGATCTTATTCCAGCCTAGAGAAGGCTCAGAGGGATCTTATAGGTTGCCCAGGGAGGCTGTGGAGTCCACTGGTGAGGCCACACCTGGAGTGCTGTGACTGGAGCATCTCTCCTATGAGGCTCAGAGGGATCTTATTCCAGCCTAGAGAAGGCTCAGAGGGATCTTATAGGTTGCCCAGGGAGGCTGTGGAGTCCACTGGTGAGGCCACACCTGGAGTGCTGTGACTGGAGCATCTCTCCTATGAGGCTCAGAGGGATCTTATTCCAGCCTAGAGAAGGCTCAGAGGGATCTTATAGGTTGCCCAGGGAGGCTGTGGAGTCCACTGGTGAGGCCACACCTGGAGTGCTGTGACTGGAGCATCTCTCCTATGAGGCTCAGAGGGATCTTATTCCAGCCTAGAGAAGGCTCAGAGGGATCTTATAGGTTGCCCAGGGAGGCTGTGGAGTCCACTGGTGAGGCCACACCTGGAGTGCTGTGACTGGAGCATCTCTCCTATGAGGCTCAGAGGGATCTTATTCCAGCCTAGAGAAGGCTCAGAGGGATCTTATAGGTTGCCCAGGGAGGCTGTGGAGTCCACTGGTGAGGCCACACCTGGAGTGCTGTGACTGGAGCATCTCTCCTATGAGGCTCAGAGGGATCTTATTCCAGCCTAGAGAAGGCTCAGAGGGATCTTATAGGTTGCCCAGGGAGGCTGTGGAGTCCACTGGTGAGGCCACACCTGGAGTGCTGTGACTGGAGCATCTCTCCTATGAGGCTCAGAGGGATCTTATTCCAGCCTAGAGAAGGCTCAGAGGGATCTTATAGGTTGCCCAGGGAGGCTGTGGAGTCCACTGGTGAGGCCACACCTGGAGTGCTGTGACTGGAGCATCTCTCCTATGAGGCTCAGAGGGATCTTATTAATTAGTACCAATACCTGAAGAAATGGGCACAGACTGAAACACAGGAGGTTCCCTCTGAACATCAGGAAACACCTTTTCCCTGTGCGGGTGACCAAGCACTGGCACAGGTTGCCCAGGGAGGCTGTGGAGTCTCTCTACTTGGAGATATTCAAAAGATGTCTGCACAGGAGGTTCCCTCTGAACATCAGGAAACACCTTTTCCCTGTGCGGGTGACCAAGCACTGGCACAGGTTGCCCAGGGAGGCTGTGGAGTCTCTCTACTTGGAGATATTCAAAAGATGTCTGCACAGGAGGTTCCCTCTGAACATCAGGAAACACCTTTTCCCTGTGCGGGTGACCAAGCACTGGCACAGGTTGCCCAGGGAGGCTGTGGAGTCTCTCTACTTGGAGATATTCAAAAGATGTCTGCACAGGAGGTTCCCTCTGAACATCAGGAAACACCTTTTCCCTGTGCGGGTGACCAAGCACTGGCACAGGTTGCCCAGGGAGGCTGTGGAGTCTCTCTACTTGGAGATATTCAAAAGATGTCTGCACAGGAGGTTCCCTCTGAACATCAGGAAACACCTTTTCCCTGTGCGGGTGACCAAGCACTGGCACAGGTTGCCCAGGGAGGCTGTGGAGTCTCTCTACTTGGAGATATTCAAAAGATGTCTGCACAGGAGGTTCCCTCTGAACATCAGGAAACACCTTTTCCCTGTGCGGGTGACCAAGCACTGGCACAGGTTGCCCAGGGAGGCTGTGGAGTCTCTCTACTTGGAGATATTCAAAAGATGTCTGCACAGGAGGTTCCCTCTGAACATCAGGAAACACCTTTTCCCTGTGCGGGTGACCAAGCACTGGCACAGGTTGCCCAGGGAGGCTGTGGAGTCTCTCTACTTGGAGATATTCAAAAGATGTCTGCACAGGAGGTTCCCTCTGAACATCAGGAAACACCTTTTCCCTGTGCGGGTGACCAAGCACTGGCACAGGTTGCCCAGGGAGGCTGTGGAGTCTCTCTACTTGGAGATATTCAAAAGATGTCTGCACAGGAGGTTCCCTCTGAACATCAGGAAACACCTTTTCCCTGTGCGGGTGACCAAGCACTGGCACAGGTTGCCCAGGGAGGCTGTGGAGTCTCTCTACTTGGAGATATTCAAAAGATGTCTGCACAGGAGGTTCCCTCTGAACATCAGGAAACACCTTTTCCCTGTGCGGGTGACCAAGCACTGGCACAGGTTGCCCAGGGAGGCTGTGGAGTCTCTCTACTTGGAGATATTCAAAAGATGTCTGCACAGGAGGTTCCCTCTGAACATCAGGAAACACCTTTTCCCTGTGCGGGTGACCAAGCACTGGCACAGGTTGCCCAGGGAGGCTGTGGAGTCTCTCTACTTGGAGATATTCAAAAGATGTCTGCACAGGAGGTTCCCTCTGAACATCAGGAAACACCTTTTCCCTGTGCGGGTGACCAAGCACTGGCACAGGTTGCCCAGGGAGGCTGTGGAGTCTCTCTACTTGGAGATATTCAAAAGATGTCTGCACAGGAGGTTCCCTCTGAACATCAGGAAACACCTTTTCCCTGTGCGGGTGACCAAGCACTGGCACAGGTTGCCCAGGGAGGCTGTGGAGTCTCTCTACTTGGAGATATTCAAAAGATGTCTGCACAGGAGGTTCCCTCTGAACATCAGGAAACACCTTTTCCCTGTGCGGGTGACCAAGCACTGGCACAGGTTGCCCAGGGAGGCTGTGGAGTCTCTCTACTTGGAGATATTCAAAAGATGTCTGGACATGGTCCTGGGCAACTGGCCCTGCTTGAGCAGAGCGATTGAACTAGATGACCTCCAGAGGTCCCTTCCCACCTCAACTATTCTATGATTCACTAATTCTGTGAAAGCATCTTGAAAACTGCCAGCTTTTGTAAATCATAGTCTGTGCTCTTATCACCAGTATCACTCATGCTAATGCTGACACAGAGGAGTTACTGCTGTCTGATTCTCCTATTACATGTGAACAAACACATCAGCAGGTGGACTACAGTTACTGACCTTAAAGTGACACACAGCTCTGTTCAGTGGTTTATGGATGTACTGATTTAAAGAAAAAAAATTAAAAATCAAACTGCCTATCTTTTACACATAGATTTTTTTGGTCACATCTTAAAAGATGCCATTATTCGACCGTTAATGTCAAGTTCATTGCCCTGCAGCATGCACAACTATTCCTTAAACACAGCTTGATCTCTTCTTCAAACACCAGGCTGCACAGGTATCGCCTCTTCATCATTCACCATTGGTCCTGACAACTCACTGATGAACTATCTGCACTAAATGAATCGAGGACTATAAGCATGAGGACTAGGAATATTGAAATGCCTAAAACATCTAATTACTGCATTACAAGAGTTAAACTTGTTTGTGTGCTTTCACGGTACCTTGCCAGACTTCATCATATTTGGATTTCCTTTAAACTTAAAATAAACTTGGAATTTCCTGGACTATGATGCCACTTTTTCAGATTAATTTCAGTAGCAAGTTTTATCCAAAATAACTGATGCATACGCTCAGCCCCAAACTGATCGTACCATGTTCCACTGTGTTCTCTCACATGCAACGGGGAAAGCCAGTTGTACTTCCATAGATTTTATGCAAGTCCATCCACAGATGTATTTTGCAAACTTCATTCAAATAATATTTGGTTCAAGGGAGCACACTGCCAGCAACTTCAACATAGCCTCTAGGACATTCCAGGAAGATTCCATGCTCAGTAAAATTAAAAATACATCCCAGAAATAGAATCATAGAATCATTTGGTTGGAAAAGACCTTCAAGATCATCGAGTCCAACCATACCTGTCCACTACTAAACCACGTCCCTAAGCGCCTTGTCAACCCGTCTTTTAAATAGCTCCAGGGATGGGGACTCCACCACTTCCCTGGACAGCCTGTTCCAATACTTGACAACCCTCTCCGTGAAGAAGTTTTTCCTAATATCTAATCTAAACCTCCCCTGGCACAACTTGAGGCCATTGCCTCTCATCCTATCACTTGCTACTTGGGAGAAGAGACCGACACCCATCTCGCTACAACCTCCTTTCAGGTAGTTGTAGAGGGTGATAAGGTCTCCCCGATGATAAGCATAACTGGTGTTTAAAAACATTATTTCTTCCTCTACCGTATGACTTACAGTATAATAATTGGATTTGCTTGTAAAGATGTACATTCCTGTCTTGCAACTACTTAATCCACAATTTTGAGCTACAGTTTTTTGAGGTTACAAACACAGACTCTTCAAGAACAGTAAAGAAAGGCAAGGTTGCAAACTCATGCTTAATGAAAAGTAACCCTGTAGATCAGAAATATAGCCTAATCTAGAGAATATATAGTTGCTTAATATATGATGACTCTGAGGAGAGCAGAGGTTACGGCCTCAAATATAAACAGATGTGTCAAAGAACTGAAATGTTCTAGTTATGAAACTGTGCCAATCTCATAATGAAATACAGACATATTACCACTGTCTTCCTTATCTGTAGAAAAAAACCGCACAACTTCCAGTCTATGAAACTGGAGTGAACAGAGGCCAATGAATTAATATTCACATTTAATATTAAGAATTTCAGAGCGAATTGAAAGATGCCCCATTAGATGAAGTACTTACCAAGTGCTCATATCAGGAACAGCGACACTAGTGCAAAAATGTTTGGTTTGAATAATGCAACATTACAGAGGAAAGTCTTTATCCTGATCTCATTGATAGATTTGAGATAAAGTCAGCAGTTTCTCAAACTTGTTTCGTTCTCCTGACATTATTTTAATATATGAAGTACAGTATTTTTGCTATCGCTATGAATGATTTTTAAAAATTATTTTCCGGCTTCAAAAGGCAAATATGGTATTGAGAGGAATAATGAGCGATGTTTCTTTATTAGTCTTCAGACTTCCATTTCATGAGAGTATACATACTTAAAAAGTACTGGTATGACCAAAGCTATTTTGATGATGCTAAAATGACATGGCCAAAACAAGTTCAAATTCTTGTATACAAAATAACCAGATCTATTATGAATTCTATGTATGTAAAAGTTACTAATTTTTTGTATCCAAAAACGGTGTCATCTATCTTCCTTCAAGTATGTGATACTCTTATTCTGAATCCTTTAGACAGCCTTGTAATACAACCTTCCAAACACTTCACCCCAACTACCTGTGTGGTTTTTATTCTGTGTATCAGAAGTTCTACTGACCATGACACAAAGTTGACGACCAGTCCACTTAACTAAATAAATGAACAAGATTTTTTTTCATAAATCCAATAAAAATCATAATTAAACTAAAAAGACCAAATTGGCAAATCCAGTTAAATTATTTCTTCCTTGAGCAAGGGAATACAACATTTCCAATTTTTTTTCTACCTTGAACCATAAGTATGGGCTCTTTTCCACCGCCGTGTGCCAGCATCTCTCTACGATAACGCTCACCCATTGCCCTGGAGAAACACAGATGTTAGAGCCATCTGCAAACACAACCTGTTCAGCTTTCAGTCGGATTTGCTTCTAGGGTCTCTACAGAACTCAAGAGACAGAGATCAAATGAAATCTGCCACCCTGAAACAATGACTGCCTTGATTCCATGTTGACTCCTCAAATTCAAATTACATTTAAAATTATACTACGAGTAACTGAACTAGACAAATTTTATACATATGAATATGTGTTGTTGTTTCTAGAAGTTAATTTGTGAACAACATTTCAGCCTTCATTGCTCCAAGGGGAAAAGTTGCTCTGTTACAATGCTCTGAACATTCACCTAAGGTACAAGAACACTTACAATTTGTGATGTCACAATTTACTTTTTAATTTCAGAAAGCAAAATGAGTAGGATAGCTATACTTAGCTTTGAAGTTGGTGACATGAAGCTTGTTTAATACCCGCAGTTGCTTTGATTTCAATAGAAAATTACAAGTAATTAGGCATCTATAAAATCAGCCTCTCTAATTACATCTAAATATGGATTTCAGTGCCTCCCAACTGGCACACCTGTATTTTAAAACATTGACACAATTTTTTTTGCACCAATGAACATGTCCCAAAGTACACTTTATACCTGTGGTTATTTCCTGTTTTGTAATCCTCTTAAAATCCAGAAAAAGGCTAAAAACTAATTGTCGTTAAAAAAGCCCGTCAACCTAAATGGCCCCATTTGTTTAATTTTTCTAGAAGCAAGTAGCATGACACTTCATTCTACTTAATATTTTCTCTGTTTTTACCTATCAAATGGGTCCTGAGCAAAACACTGTTTCCACACCATGGAGGCAACAGCCCTAGACATGAGGTAGGAGTAATATTTGGCACCGTAGCCCACAAGATGACTAAATCGCAGCTGCCAGGCCTGTAAGCAGAAAACAAACAAAAACCAGAACAGAAGTCATCTTTTAAATCCTTTAAATTGTTCGGCATTTTCTGAAGTATGATGGAAGAAATCTGATACTATTAATGACAAACAGTTAAAGAAAAAAGAAAAAAAACCCACCACCAGAAATCCCAGAATGAACACATCCTTTATTCCAAGAAGCATTTTTCAACCTAAATACTGTATATCCAATATACTGATCATCACAACTGAAATTATACATAAATAGGGTCAGAAGGAGAGAAAACCAAGCAGTAAAAATATGTATTCATATTTGAGAATAGCTGTGTTGTTCTACTGGTCTTGAAAGAAAACCACAATTACCTTATTACAAGTAACACCACATTTTATGATTTTCCATGTGGATAAGTGCAGTGACACACTTGGAAAAGTTCAATTTATAAACTTTTGCCACAAACAAAATAATAGGGTCTTGCATTTAATACTATAAAAAATACAGCTTCCCATATACCAAAAAACTCAGAGGTAGACAAATTACATCCACATGCAATGTCATCATTGTTCACAGATTTGTTTGCACATTTTTAAATGCATATATATAGCAGATTATCATCTGTAATTATATTGTTATTCATTTATGTATTGTTACTTGGCTTTATGACTCATTCCAGTGATGGTGGACTCCTTCAATGCTGTTTGGTGTTGACTGTTTACTTGCATTCTTAATAGAGAAAATCAGAAGTATCAGCCTTACTTTCACAGAAATAAAAATACTTTTTTATTATTTCCCTGACTGTAACAGAGTAATTCAAATTGGGAGAGACCTCCGAAGGTCATCTGGTCCAACCCTTGCTCAAAGCAGAGCCAATTTTGATGAGGTTTCTCAGGGCTCTGTCTAAAGTCTCAGTATCTCCAAGGATGAAGATTTCATCACCTCTCTGGTGCAATGTGGAAAGGCAAGCAGGTCCAAGCTGAAAAGACATTGTTTCCAAACAGATTTGGGCACATTTTTTGAACTGAAGATGGATGAATGTATAGATGAAGGAGTGAGAAACTTACTCTGCCCTTTCGGCTCTCTGAGGAAACCAAAGGGGAGACAAGTCCCATATCCTACTTGTGCTCCTATCCAAAGTCGGAGCTCTTAACATTCTTCTGATATGACTGTTGTCAGTATTTTTGTAGGTACTATAGAAACAGAGTGTTAAAGAGGAACTAGAAGATAAACAATAAAGTAGCATAACAGATGTTTTAAATTTAAATCCATGGGCTGTCAGATGCTTGTTCTCATCGTAGAGTCAATGGCTGAAATTCTGAGGCAGTGAAACAGAAAAGTGAAGGGGCATTAGCAATCTTCCAGAACTATTAATCTTTGACCATGATTCTTTATCACACTGTAAGTAACAATCTCTTGATTTTTGACAGCTGAAATAAACTACGTTTCTCTATTCAAGAAAGTGCTGATCATAGAATCATGGAATGCTTTGGGTTGGAAGGAACCTTTAGAGGTCATCTAGTCCAACCCCCCTGCAGTGAGCAGGGACATCTTCAACTAGATCAGGTTGCTCAGAGCCCTGTCCAACCTGACCTTAAAGGTTTCTAGGGATGGGGCCTCCACTACCTCTCTGGGCAGCCTGTTCCAGTGCTTCACCACCCTCATGGTAAAAAATTTCTTCCTTATATCTACCCTAAATCTCCCCTCCTTTAGTTTAAAACCATTACCCCTTGTCCTGTCACAACAGGCCTTGCTAAAAAGACTGTCCCCATCTTTCCTACAGGCCCCCTTTAAGTACTGAAAGGCCGCAGTCAGCTCTCCCCGCAGCCTTCTCTTCTCCAGGCTGAACAGCACCACCTCTCAGCCTGTCCTCGTAGGAGAGGTGCTCCAGCCCTCGGATCATTTTTGTGGCCCTCTTCTGGACCCGATCATCATCTTATTCTACATTAGCCAAGTCAAAGACATATGTGTATGTTAAAAAAATGACCAACTGAGAAAGTGGAAAAAGAAAGTATTTGGCTTTTAATCAGTCTTTTTACCTTAAAAAAGGTAGCAAACAGTGGTCTATAATCTAGATCACTGTGATCAGCTGATGAGAAACAACGTTGTTAGCTCCCTTTTCTGAGCAACACCCACAAATAAAGTTCTCAAAGTTAGCTGTAATTCACCCATTCAAAAGCTACTTTTAACAAGATGGTTATCTCCACCCTAAGACAGGTGGCCAAAACAGATGGCGTTTGCCATGGGTGAGCAATCTAGCCTCTACTGGTAGCCTACACAACTAGTTTAAAGCAGGAGCAGCGAAGTTAGAGGACATGAAGAAATGTCTCCAGTCTTCAATTTTCCTGTGGGACTTGATGCATGATGCAAATTCTTAAGAATGATTACTTTTTTTTTTCTTTTCTTTAAAGTAAACACCAACTGTACCGTATCTCATCATAACGCAAGTATGTAAAAACATTCAGCTTGGATGTAAATTCTCCAGCTTCCTCTGAAAAGTATTGTGGTTGCCATATTTATACTTTATAGCTACAGTTTTTCTAACTAGTCCCTTACTTATAACCATAATCACTAAAATAAAAGCACATTTTGAAACAGATCAGAGAGCCTACATTTTTAGAAGACTGAGCAGGAAAACATGTCAGTTTTTATTTTATTGTACAGTAAATTTTCAAAGTTAGGATTAAAAGTTTCAACTTGAAAGTACAACTCTCTCAGGAATGTGGAAAGCTTTACTGATAAATTGGTTTCAAATACTCAGAAATTTAAATAATTTCCAAATAGATCATTTCAGTGAAAAATCCAAGTTGCTTTTTCTGCTACAAACAAGAATAATTTCTATGAGCTTGACATAAGGAAGAATGTTTCCACCTCTGCCATCAGAAAGAAATTATTTTAATGCATCATATAAGCTGTAACTAGGACAGTGTGTCTTCCTCAACAGCTCAGATCACATTGTTCACATCAAATGCTCTTGCATTTAATGGTCTGCACCTAAAACAGCTCGTCTGCACTTCCAGGATGATCGACTATTCCATTCATCAGGTTTGTCGAAACTCTATCACAAGTAAGCAAGGAGAAAAGAACATGTTCTCAGCAACCTGTCCAAGACCAAAAGCTTATTTCAGAGTCTGCACCTAACACAGGCCTCAGTACCCTCTGTTCAAATATAAGACATTTTGTTTGACCTCAGAAACTTCACATTGCTTCCTTTCAAAAGAGAAAAGGAAAGGATATAGAAAGACCAAGGAAAGACACTGCTCATCTCTCTCCCTGCATTTGGGGAGGCTCTCAAATATGATCAATTGAGAAGTTGAGAATTCAAAAATTCATTGGCAATAGGACAGTCTCCAAAAAAGGAAACAAAAATAGAGGATGAGTCAATCCATCTTAAGATAGATGCCTAAGACAGATAAGGTATAGATGACTGTCTCTTCTTTCACTGGAATACATAAGGAACACACTTTTAGATAGCTCAAGTTATGTAAGATGACTACCACCCTCAGAGGCATACTGCAACTGAGATTGTTTTCATATTGCAAACAGCAGTCAAGGAAATCTGATTATGAACACTGCTATTCCCTAGTGAAGTTTGAAGCCTATATTTGATTTTAATTTTTTTTTTAACCAGTACAGATCTTCCCCACTCTAGAGTATGAATAAGTCTAGCGTGTCAGCATTCCCTGTCACTACTTTTTTTTTAGTCCTCACCCAAAGTTTCTGATCAGGAACTCCCAATCTTCAATATTTCACCATTACCCAGTACCTATTACACTACTCGAGTACATTTTCTGATTCTACGCTGTTCTAGCAATTAACTTTCCAAAACTGGACTTTGCTACCTGTAAACAAATATTTAAACATTAAGACACATCCACTACCCTAATTCACAAGGGGCTACCCGCCTGCATTAAAAAACTCTTCCTACTTTATACAGATGAGACTACGATCTAGGCAATAAAATGTTCAAAAAGCTGAAGAATATATAGGCTAATACTCCTTTAAAAATTTCTACAATCAATAAAAAAAGCAACACAGAACTGTAAATGTATTTAAAACTAAATGGTTCACCTTTTTACATAAAACTCCATTTTAGTAACATTAGCTATAGATGCAAAATGACTTGATTTCTTGTGTTATTTCCAATGCTGAATGATTTCTCCATATTAAAAGAAAAAAAAAAAGACATATCAATTTTCCTTTTGGAAAGGATAAAGGCTAGACATGTAGAACTAGGGCACTCTCCTTATTAAATGTTATATTTTTGGGAAGCAGCTAGAAAGTTAATGAAGACTCTGAGTAATCACCTACTTCAAAAAGTTCCATGAACCCATTCCAGGAGTTTATAAAACAGTGCATTTTACAGCATAGCTCATGGGTTATGATAATAAGCCATCCACAGGTCATGTTCGTGCCTGCTTTTTAACCAACGCAACAGACTGAAATAAAAGGTGTGCGACTGATCCACTGCAGTTATTAAAGGGGCCTTTTTTCCACCATCATCATCAATCTTCTCTTATAACCATGTCTGAAATATTTCCAAAATTCCATGTGCAATGGCTTTCCATCCCATCCTGTAACAAACAAAAATACCTCACTGATACTTTTGTATTCTTATACCTTATCAGGAATTTTTTAAAAAGTCCTTGTAGGATATGTTCTTATGGTAAGATTGAGTTCATTTTACTTTAGCTACCTTAAACTAGGCGTCTTGCCAAAACTAGTCACATAGGCTTCCTTTGTAGTCAGAGGACAGAAGTATTTATCCTGCTATCTTTGGAAAGGATAGGACTACTGCTCTAGGAGAAATTTGAATAATTTATTACAACTTCTATCTTCTATTTAAAAATTAAGCCACTTCATTCATTTGAACAATATGGTAGGATCAGTTAAACGAAACTGTTTTGAAGACTACGTAAACTAATTTAGGATTCAATTATTTGAATTCTAAATTTAGAACTGTTAAGATTATCACAAAAATAATCTGATATAAAAATTTAGATGCAATTCTAAAAGGACACAACTGAAAGAGAAAAAATACAGGTAGCTTAATATATACTAACCTAGATTTGTTTGAGTGTGGGTAATCATTGTTCCATGGAGCTCCACTAATTACATGGCATCAGTACTACAAAATCCTACTACATCTTTTGGAAAGAAAAAAAAAAAAACTACAGAAATTCTTGACTAGTGCTTGGGACTTTTCAAAATGCTTTTCCAACAGTTTCTGCTGTGACTTCAGGTACTTCAAAGTATATTTAAGTCCATTTTGCTTTGCATCTTAAGACAAAAAACACAAGTGAGAACCTGAGAAGACCCAACACTAAAGTAAGAGAAGTATTTTCATCATTTAAGTGTTCTAATTACAAAATGGGTGCTTCAGTAATTACATCAATGAGCAAGTTGTTGAATAGTTTCCATGAGGAACAATATTTGATGGAGATGATATTTGGTGCCCTCCCCCTTCTTAATTAAATTCTTATTCTGGCAGGAAATCCAATAGAGGAACAGCCAACTTATCTCCTTCAGGGGCCAATGGGTGGAGAACCCCTGGGTCTGGCACTAACTTGATATTATTGCTCCTAATGCCCTTGAATTTAGCTATCAGCATGGGTGGAAAACTGAGAGTCAGGAAGAAGCTCCAGGCTCTGGTAACTTGGGAGCCAGAAGAGAACAGTGATTAGCATAGAAGTCAGTACAGGCTATTTCCCTCTGCTGAGACCAAGGTTTATCACGGCTAGTGGAATTCCAGGACTACACTGCTCTGGCATGCAAACAAGCACACTGAAAGTTAGCACAGGCAATGTTTTCTTGGCACTGTGTCAGCCACTCATACAGCAGGAGCTGGAGGTGGGACGTAAAGAGCTGCAAGTTACAAGTCAAGAACTATGAGGCCACTTTTCAGCAGAGAAAAATGGTAAATTTACTATGGTGTGTAGATCGGAGGGATGCTCCACATTTAGCTTAGCAAGTTTCCCATTCTGATGTACTAGCTGCACAGGCATCATTTTAAAACATCAGAGGGAAAAAGTGCTTTTAGCAAAAGAAAAAAAAATTGATTATCTGACGACCAGGAGATCTGGTCTCACTTTTCTCCTTTGACTCCACTTTGCATTTTCATGCTCTTCACACCCATATTCTGTCCCAGATGGAAGTTTAAGATCACTTTTCTCAAAATTCAAGGAAGATACTCAAGAGATTTCACAGCACAGAACTGCAACAACATCCAGTCATCATGTACAGAAAATTTCAGTCTCATTCATTCATTGCAGTGACTCCCAGAAGTAGTATGCTAATCTACTTGAATTAAATGTTCTTCTCTGAACCTCTTCTATGTTCCCTTTCCCAAAAGAACTGAGCCTGCAGTTAGACAAGCTGAGAAGCTTCCTAGTAAGGCTCCTCTTTTTTTCTTGCCCCTGCACAGTACTGGGAGCAAGCAGCCCAGCACTGCTAGCAGAGGCCCGGGCTGTGGCTGCCAGGCTCCGAAGCTCAAGCTCTGCTGCTGGGTGCACTTATTTTAGGGAGGCCAAATTGTCATAGAGCAGAATTTATTCTCCCACTTTCCTGTTTAAACTACTCATTTACTTCACGAAACAAGGAAAGGATTTTCACATACGCTTTGCAGCTTAAAGAATTCACTCTTTTGTTCTGAAACAAATAACAGATTTTTTTTCCTTATTGTACTGGTTTGTTACATAAGTTTACAGTGTGCTTTGAAGACGTCCTCAATTCATTCTCACTTGAAGAAACAGTTTAATGACTTTCAGAGTGCAGAGTTTGCAAACTGTTTGTGCCAGTAGCTACCTCTGGGGAAAAGCTAGAGCACTCACTGACTAGCAGAAACAACTCTCTCCATAGGTGTGCAGCAGCTTGCTCAGTCAACCTACCTTCTGTATTTTTGGCCTGAGCCCCTCTAAGTTTTATAGAATTACATCATCATCATTCTGGAGTTTCACAATAATAAAAAAATCCAATAAAGAGCTTTAAAGCCACTTCCTTTGCTGCAGTTTCTAATCTTGTTTAGAATAACAGAAAGCTAATTTCAAGAAACCACATCTTGTGCTGCACCCCTAACTTGCTCAATGTCAATACTCTTCAGTTTTTCGGTGTTGTGCATTTCTGTGTTAGGAGTGGGAGAGCACACAAAGTAAACCAACCCAGAGACATTGCTGACATTTTAGAAAGTGAGTCAAGCAAGAGATTAAGATTTCAATTTATAACACTTCTGTGTTTTTATTATAAAATGATAAATAAATCTAGCAAGGCAGGGAATGTAAATATTTTTGCAGTTGTTTACACTAGGGAAGAGGAAAGGAATTTAACATGCAATTAACCACTTAGGTGATTCTAGATATGTACCATATTGTCTTTGAATTTCTTAAATTAAAGAAAAATATTTCATTTTTATTTATAAACTATTAATGCATTTCAGCTGTTTATAGAAAAATTATTTAAAACTATTTACTCTTCACCCTCTTCTCTCCTCCCCGCAAAGGGACTGGTGGAAGAGGGACATGGGAGATAACAAAGAATACTGATATCAAAAAGCTGTATGTATGATCTGCATTGTTCCACAATCCTTAAAACTTGGATTAAAAGACACAGAGATATGAAAATTGATTCTATATTGTGTCCTTTGACTGACCTTATTTGGACAAGTTGAGAGACAGTGTTATTTGTAAATATTATAACTAGTCTTTAAAGTAAAATAAGAAATATGCAATCAGACAATTTCCAAACAAGTCCTTCACGTTGTAACACGTAACTCTACACACATATATACATACACATGCAACACACACACACCCCCCATTCTATTAGCAATTAATAATTTCTATTACCACCTAAGCTTTAAAGATTCATAAGCCCGAGATAAATAGAATCAGATCACCACAGTGTCCTTCGGGTGCAGACTCACACTGAAGCCCAAGGCTTTTATTCTGCTTTACCAATTAAACCTAATTTTAAGTATTGACCTATTCTTTTAGAACAAACATCATGAATGCTGCTTAAGGTAAGCTCCTAAAAAAAACCTGAGAAATATCTTAAGCAACATTGTAACTGCAAAATATATTTGCCAGTAGAGCTTAATCATGTAAATTATCTGTACCTACACCGGAAGACGAAATAGCTACTATTTTACAGTTACACTTATTTACTATCTTTTGCCAGAGCCATTCCAGACAGGGATTTAGGGGATCATGATTATAATCCTGAATCTGCCACAAACTGCAGTATGAACTTGAAGAAACTACTTTCTTTGCCCTCTCAGTCTAACTGCCACCTCCTGTTACGCGACCATGATAATAGTTCCTCTCTCTTGTTCTTTTCTGTTTTGACTGCAAGCTTTTCATAGAAAGGACTATCTCCCACTACATTTGAAGAGCATTTCATTTCAGGCCCTCTAGCCTGTGTTCATGGCAATGATATATTCAGTTATATCTATCACTATCAAATATAGCTCCAATACTGCAATCCTGGGGAAAAAAAGGACACGTGAGCTATAAGAACAGAATTATATAAAACTAAACAAAGCAATCTGTGTTTTTTTATATATATATATATGTATATAAAAGATATATCTAAAGCACATATAGCTATTTCAAAACATTACCAGGAGATGCATGCAACTACTTCCTGCACTGTTCCTTAAAACACTCTACTACATGGTAAATACCATTGCTAAAGTATGTTTGAGTTTCATGGGGCTAACACTTGCAAAAAGAATTTCCTTAAAAGTGCTTCATATCTTATGATATCTGTAAACACTCTGCTGCTCTAGATAGTTGCCCAGTGAATAGTGTAATATTTCCACCGGAAAACAATCTTCACAGTGTTTGCTATCAGCATTTTCTTTATCACAAAATGAACTCAACTCCAGAAAGACAGAAACCTAAACAAACTTTGAAGGGTGACTTCAAGAGCTTTTGAAAGTCCCAGCATCTACTTTAATACTGACCTCAGCAGGGCACCAATCTTTTTGAAATGGCTTTTAGCTATTAATTATTTATAGAACTATCACTTCCCCAGAGTTCACTGTGTACTCCTTTATTAATCTTTTCCTCAGACCCAGACTCTTCAACTTGATTTTATAGTATACTTTTAAGAAAGCTCATATGAAAACTAATCCATGGATTTGCACTTTGTGTAAACAACTTTGGTTGCCAACATGGCAAGGTAAAAAATTACTTTCAAGAGGTTACACAGACTTCAAGAAGTTGAGTAATGACTTCATCTCTCTTCAAAACACTCCAAAAAGTGGAATACGAGCAACATCAGTGCCTCTTCAAGGCACTGAAGAGAGAGAAAAAGTGGAAAAGCAATCTTCTATGAAGGCTCTCTGCCTTTACTATGAAATTTATGCCTCTGTGACGTACAACAGTGGTTTCTTTAAAACTCCCTTAAGGGAGATCCTAGACCTACTGGGTGTCTGTTTCCCTCTTTAACGAATGAGGGAAAAGACTGACAAGAGTTTAAAAGATTAGGTACTACCCGTACTCACATTTGCTGTAAATTAAACCATTTTTTCCTCCTACTATCTGCTCACTCATAAGAAACAAATGACCCCAGTCTCAATTTCAATTATATTTTTTTTCATAAAGGTTTGCAATACCAGAACATACTTATGTGTGCCCACATAATTTTCTCTTTGTTAGTCAAATAAACTCCATTTCCTCAACCTTCCTCACAGGTCATGTTTCCAAACCCATTATCTTTCCAAAACCGCTTCTCTGTATTTCTTCCAGTTTTTCTACATCTTTTTAAGAGGTAGGCACCTACTACAGGATACAACACTACCCACTGCTAAGTCCCCAACACCAAATACTAAAATATACAAAAAAACAGGTATGATTTTCTTTAACAGCATCCCATGAATAAAAGCACACTCTTTTGGCATTTATTGTTCTTTAAATACTTACGTATTTAATTGCTTTCCTAATGCAAACTAGAATAGAATAGCCTATTTCAGTTGGAAGGGAACTACAATGATCATCTAGTCCAACTGCCAAACCAATTCAGGGCTGACCAAAAGTTAAAGCATGTTATTAAGGGCATTGTCCAAATGCCTGTTAAACACTGACAGGCTCAGGGCATCAACCACCTCGCTAGGAAGCCTGTTCCAGTGTTCGGCCACCCTCTCGGTAAAGAAATGTCCAGTCTAAACCTCCCCTGGAGCAGCTTTGAACCATTCCCATGCATCCTGTCACTGGATGGCCAGGGAGAAGAGATCAGCACCTCCCTCCCCACCTCAGGAAGCTGTAGAAAGCAATGAGGTCGCCCCTCAGTCTCCTTTTCTCCAAACTAGTCAAGCCCAAAGTCCTTAGCCACTCCTCATAGGACATTCCTTCCAGCCCTTTCACCAGCTTTGCGGCCCTCTTCTGGACACATTCGAGTACCTTAACATCATTCTTAAATTGTGGGGCCCAGAACCACACACAGTACTCAAGGTGAGGCCGCACCAACACTGAATACAGCGGGATATTCCCCTTTTGACCGGCTGGTTATGCTGTGTTTGATGCACCCCAGGATGCTGTTTGCCCTCTTGGCTGCCAGGGCACACTGCTGACTCCTGTTGAGCCTGCTGTCAACCAGCACCCACGGATCCCTTTCTGCAGGGCTGCTCTCCAGCCACTCCTCTCCCAATTTATACTTGTGCCTGGCATTACTCCATCCTAGGTGCAGAATGCAGCATTTGGACTTGTTAAATTTCATCCCATTAATCATAGCCCAATGCTCCGATCTATCTAAATCCCTCTGCAAGGCCTCCTGTCCCTCAAGAGAGTCAACAGCACCTCCCAGTTTGCTCTTCAGCAAGCTTGCTAACTGTGCATTCAACTCCTGCATCCAGATAGTTGATAAATATATTGAACAGGGCTGGCCCTAGAATTGAACCCTGAGGACCACCACTGGTGACCGGTCGCCAGCCAGATGTAGCCACACTCACTACAATCCTTTGAGCCCTGCCCTTCAGCCAGTTCTTCACCCAGTGCACCGTAAACCCGCTCATCCCACATTTGGACAACTTGTCGAGAAGGATATTGTGAGGGACAGCATCAAAAACCTTACTAAAATCCAGAAAAACTATATCCACTGCCTTCCCTTCATCCACCACGCAGGTGACCTTATCATAGAAGGATATCAAATTAGTTAAACAGGGCTTTCCTTTTGTGAACCCATGTTGACTGTGCCTGATGATTGCATTATTCCTTAAATGCCTTTCAGTAGTTCCCAGTATAATCTTATCCATAATTTTTCCAGGAACTGAGGTTAGATGAACAGGTCTGTAGTTCTCTGGGTCTTCCCTCATGCCCTTTTTGTAAATTGGAATAACACTGGCTAGCTCCCAGTCATCAGGGACCTCCCCAGACTCCCAAGACCTTTGGTAGATGATAAAGAGGAGACCTGCCATAACATCCGCTAGCTCCTTCAGAACTCTGGGATGAATCCCATCAAGCCCCATGGACTTGTGAACATTCAGCTGATACAGCTGGTCCAGTGTCCACAAATGGAAAGTCACTGTTCCCACACTCGTGGTCCTTCGACTCAGGCAACCGGGCAACCCAAGGTCTATCAGTGTTATTACAGACCGAGGCAAAAAAACGCACTGAATGCCTCTGCTTTTTCTTCATTCCTGTTAGTCAGATGACCATCTTCAACAAGTATTGGTCCAATGTTTTCTTTAGACCTCCTCTTGCTTTTAACATACTTAAAAAAGCCCTTCTTGTCATCTGAAACAACACTGGCCAGTTTCAACTCTAATTGAGCTTTGGCCTTTCGTGTTTTCTCCCTGCATAAAAGAACCACAGCTCTGTACTCTTCCTCTGAAGCCTGACCTTGCTTCCAGAGATAATACAGTTTCTTTTTCCTCCTGAGCTCCACAAGGAGTTCCCTGTTCAGCCAAGCTGGTCTTCTGCCCCGCTTGCTTGACTTATGACACAGTGATCCAACTACTTTGGGTCCAAATTCTCTGGATCATTTAAATTCTACTTTTCATGATTTCTGCAATCTTTGTCAACTGAAGGAGCTTCTATAAGTATTATAAATAAATTCTCATCCAAATCATTAACAAAAACACAGAACTGCAGTAATTCCTGGACAGACCCCTGGTGACTTCCACTTAAAATGTCCCAGTCTGAAACAAAGCTTTCACCTGCTCTGTCAGCACATTTTCTACATGTTGCTTCAGCCATAACTCCACAGTTTGCTTGTAGAATTACAATTTGCAAGTGTAAAGCTTGTTAAGTCTAGAGTTATGCTATCAACCACTTCCTTCCCATTCCCAAGGTCAATCAATTTCTTAAGAAGAAAAGTGGATTTTTCCATCTCAGACGGTTCTTAACAAAACCATGGTTATTTTGCTCACTTGATTGTTCTCAAGGTACTTATGAGCTGCTTAGTAATAGGTTCTACTTCTTCTTGACTGACAAAGTCTGAACAATTAGTCTACAGTTCCCAAGTTCTCCTCCCTTCGTAAGAGTAGTTATCATAATAGCACTACCACTTTTTCATGAGTTTGTGAGTGGTAATTCCTCCAGGTCAGTCACTACTTTGACAAACTCATATATTCTGACAACCTGACTACATCTAATCTAATTATTCTCTCTCTCATTCCTTAATCTCAGTTGTGTTTTTATCCATCTCAAAAATTATATCCATTACTTACCTAATCGAAATTCACTTAATTTTTTAAAAAACACTGAGGCAGAGGCATGGAATATTTCTGCTTTCAATCGCTCTCTCCCCCACTCTCCTCTTATTTCTTCAGTAGTTATGGAACTTCATTACCTTCACCACTTGCATTTTGCAACTCGGCATTTCTAGCCTTTTTTGTTCTGAATTCTTGCATTCTTTTAGTAATTATCTCTAGTCATATCATGACTTCTATTTTTTATGATCTTAATAAGGTCTTTAAAGGGCTTGGTCCCTTACTACCAGATCTTTTTTGCATCAGGATGGTTTGTGTCTTTGGTTCAGTCTCTATGGTAACTACATAATGTCTTTTGATCATCATACTTAGCTGTTTTCCAGTTCCAGGAAATATTTGGCAGCCTTCCTCTTTCTGACGTATTGTTTTTAATCATCATTGACTTTTTGGTTTTTAAGCAGCTCAGAACTTCCACAATTTTACTTTTGGTTCATTAGAGCTTAACCTGTCTTCTGTTTTTCACACTTTTATATGGCTTCTACTTTTCTAGTAACTTCCTTTTCCGAGGTATTCAAATGTACAGGCTTTTTCTCCCACTCAGGTTTTTTTCAGCATCTTATTGATTAGCACCATGAATTTCATTCCTTCATCCTCAACCCAGTATTGGTCATTTAAAAGCTCTTTGCCAACAGCACCAATTCTACCTTTTAGTTGTTCTTTTTCATTTCCTTTAACCTAGCTTTCAATTTTACTTAGGTTATAAGGTTACATTAGTTTAACTTAATAAATCTAAGACAAATTTGGGAAGATTTCAGATAAAATAAATATGAAGTGAAACCTCAGTTTAAAATTTAATAGGCAGCCATTACTTAGCTTTCCTTACCAATAATTTCAAGATTTATATTCACCACTTAAGTAAAGTTTTCAGAATTCAAAACCACTTTTACCTTCAGAGGTTAAGGGTTATCGCTTATTTATTTTAAGACAGCTGCCTCATTGCTTGCCCAGTCTGACTACTACTTCTTTTTATATGGTGTTACTGATATTCACATGAAATGTTATACAGGACCGGAGTTATAACTACACATTAGTAGTTACTCCAAAGTCCTAACAAGAAATCCTAAGACAACAGATGCCACAACGACACAGATGGCAGATTCAATAACAAGATACCTCACTCAAACTGCAGCCAGTCCTCAGCAGGCTGAGGAATAGGCCTGTTAAAAATGATACTGTCCTTTTCACTGTGGCACCACTACTGACAGGAAGATCTGTACTGATCAGTATAAGACTGTGATACAGAACTTCAGAAACCACATTGTCTCCATTTTTGGCTTCTGGCTTACCTAACACAACTAAGCATGAGGTCAGGTCACCTTCGAACTCCTAAGAAAAGGCTCTTAAGAAGGATAAAGAGGCATACAGCTGCTCTTTTGCTCTCATGTGTTCTTCAACAAAATAAAAAGAGAGCCTGGGCCCAAGGTGACAATGTGTGATGCAGAAACTATTTTCTCTCTGCAGAGAAGCTAGTTCTCTCTTTCTGGTGACACAAACTCCTCTTCAGCTGACCAACTTCCCAGATGCCTTTACATGTGCCCTGTTAATAAAATCCTTGTGTTCTCAGCACCCATGGCAAGCCACACTTTCCTGTAGCGCCTGACAGTCTCCCTGAGCAAGCACTCCAAATGTTAGGTTGCATCTCATCCATTGATTTCCGTTGTCAGGAACATGACAGACACAATCCTAGCAAGTTCAGACAAGGACCTAAGTGGAGCCTTCCAAGGTCAGGATCCCTGTCTGGGCAGAGTCCCCCCAGCTGCAGGAAGAAGAAAGACTAACAACCACACTGGTGATACCCTAGAGGGAAGAAGTGTATGAAAAATGTTGTATCTACAACAATACCCGCCTTGTTTTCTGTTGGCAAACCTGGCTGGCTAACATATTTGGTCTCACAGGTGTTTTGGTCTCTCCAATCACTAGCAACCATAGGCCATTAAGAAGTTCTCATACTGCCAAAGAAACCTGCACTCTGGACAAAAGTATATAAGCATAATTAAACCTGTAACCTGATGTAAATTTTAGGCCATCAGTAGAGGTGGTCCTTCTGAACTAATCCGTACTTAACATGCTAGAACAAAAAGGTATATAGCAAATCATTTAGTGTTCCAAAAAATATCATGATCAAAATATCATCATCACATATCAACATGTTCCCTCCTATCAAATGTACTTATAATGATGTGCGTGGGTCAATACCGACATTGTATTTTGTATTCAAGTACCACGGAAGAAATTCTGTTTCTGGAAGAAAAGCTTACCGGAAGGCCATGTAATTTTAAAAAAAACAAAAGGGACTATTTGGCAGCAATCTAAAAAAGAATCCAGATTCACTGTGCCTCACTCTTCAAAACCATTTTTCCTCACAGTCACAAGTCAAACCAGCATCTCCCACCAAACTTCCAGATTAGAATGAAGAAAGGTTAATATGAGAGATAGACCATTAGTATGTAAGGTCCATAATAATTTTTTGAAAATAAGAATCAATAATTCAAACTAATTCAGTATTTCACAAAGAAAATTCAGGTATGATCATGTGGGCAGCTGGTGTTTATCGTAAAACCACTTCATTATTGGGAGCTCTTTCCTATAACTGCAGGAGGCTGCAATCTCCACTATCACTGCAGAGCCTGTTTACCCTGTGTCTCATTTTTGTTAGGATATTGAACCAAAACCCACAGCAGGGGATAGGAATTATTATGCTTGGCGCAGGACTAACAATGGCATATCATTAAGTTTTGATGACTGTCTCAAAGGAAAGTAGTTTTCAAGTCTGAACTTGGGGAACAGGCAGGGGACTAAGCAACAGATCATGGGGAGAAACTTTGATCATGTCTCAGGTTGATCAAAGGGTCACCTGATACTTTTTAAAAAGTCTCTCTGGGCATCCTGGAGACAAAGGTGGAAGAGACCAGGGGAGATACTCTAAAAGCAAACAGTGTTATCAATTGCAAGGCAAGCCATAGTAAATGGAAACTGGCTTCACAAGAGATGAGAAATAAGCTATGATTTGAAGAAAAGTTTGGAGCAAAAGCAGAGTACTGAATTCCCCACAGTGCAGATTTTCACACCAAGTACATTCAGGAAGAAATGGCAGGAAAACGTGTGGTCATTATTATTCGGTTTATCTTGCTTTCTTAGAAGAGTCAAAAGGAAGTCTGATTGCTTTTTAAAGGCATCACATGGACTCAAGCATCCAGCCTGCACAAAATTTCTATTCATTTTCCAAAGTCAGTAACACAAATTTCCTCTGGCAACAAAACCTCCAGACACTACAAAAACAGGCAGATACATTTCCTTGCCCCCTGCCTGGCAGTTGTCAGCTTCTGGATTCGGTAATAGAGCAAAGAAATCCCAGTGGAATTTCATCCTCCAGGAGCCAGCAGCAAACCCTCTGTACTTTTGAACAGATAAGCAATGGCCAGCCAGAAACTGAGATTTGCATTCTTCAGGGAAACAAAGTCTCATGGAGTGCTGTTTCTTTGTGCTTCCATCTGTCTACAGTCTGCTCCATTCTTCCTTTCTGCCTTGCATGTGGCACTAGCTTCTGTGACCGTCTGTGTCAACGCAGCCAATGTAAATACTACTGCATGCAGTGCCAACTGCCCCAATGCCTGTAAAACCTATCTGAATAGCAAATACAGACTTTGACAGGATCTTCTTCCCACTATCCCTCCTACTGTTGGCACATAAGACATGATATTTGCTGAGGATGATGCTTTGGTTTACCTTAAAATAGGTATCACCACATAGGTACAGCAGCATTTACTTATTAGGTGTAGTTTATGTGCCTCATTTTGAAAGTACTGTAACAAAAAGATGCATACAAATTGTCCTCTGAGCTGTGCCTCAGAGCTGTGCCTGNCTTGGCCTCAGAGCTGTGCCTGAGCTGTGCCTCAGAAAGCCAGAAATCCATCTGCTGAAGATACATGCTGTGGCTCTACTTCAGAAAATGAGTCTGCACAATGAGATTGAAGCCCAAGTACATTCAGAGGATTCCTAAGTTTACTTGCCTGTCAAGAGCAGTAAGAGGGAATTAAGGTTTATCAGGAGGAGATAATAATGGATGCTTGCGCAGCCCTGACAGACAGTGCTACTACAGAAAAATCACATTAATGCAGGTAAAATCTTCACTACGGAAGAATTACTTTTACCCAACACCACTAACTTAAGATACACAAGCTTGACTTAGCAATTCATAATTGAATCTAAACCTAT
>VYZW01055534.1:0-10403 GCA_013401315.1 Balaeniceps rex
CATCCCTGGAGGTATTTAAAAGACAGGTAGACGAGGCGCATGGGGACATGGTTTAGTAGTGGACAGGTACGTTTGGAATCGATGATCTTAAAGGTCTTTTCCAACCAAATGATTCTGTGATTCTGTGATTCAGTGTGGTTTTTGCCTCAGTGTTTAATAATACTGATAGACCTTGGGCTGCCTGGTCCTCTGAGTTGGAGGACCACGACTGCAGGAAAAGTGACTTTCCATTGGTGGACACTAAAATTGTAAGGGACCAGTTTTATCAGCTGAATGTTCATAAGTCCATGGGGACTGATGGGATTCATCCCAGAGTTCTGAAGGAGCTAGCGGATACTATGGCAGGACCTCTCTTCTCAGTCATCTACCAAAGCTCTTCGGAGTCTGGGGAGATCCCTGCTGACTGGAAGCTAGCCAATGTTATTGCAATCTACAAAAAGGATGTGAGGGAAGACCCAGGGAACTACAGACTTGTTAGTCTAACTCAGTTCCTGGAAAAATTATGGAGAAGATTATAATCGGTGCTATTGAAAGGCTTTTAAAGAGCAAGGCAATCATCAGGCAGAGTCAACTTGGGTTCACGAAGGGAAAGTCCTCTCTAACTAATCCTGGGGTGCATCAAACACAGTATAACTAGCCAGTCAAAAGAGGTGATTATCCCACTGTATTCAGCATTGTCGCAGCTTCACCTTGAATACTGTGTGCAGTTCTGGGCCCCACGATTTAAGAAGGATGTTCAGGTCCTTGAATGTGTCCAGAGGAGAGCAACAAAGCTGGTGAAAGGGCTGGAAGACATGTCCTACGAGGAGCGGCTAAGGACTTTGGGCTTGTCTTGTTTGGAGAAAAGGAGGCTGAGGGATGATGTCATTGCTCTCTACAGCTTCCTGAGGAGGGGAAATGGAGAGGGAGGTGCTGATCTCCCTGGTATCCAGTAGGATAGGACACATGGGAATGGTTCAAAGCTGTGCCAGATGAAGTTTAGACTGGGCATTAGGAAGCATTTCTTCACTGAGCAGGTGGTCAAACACTGGAACAGGTTTCCTAGAGAGGTGGTCAATGCTCCATGCCTGTCAGGGCATTTGGCCAATACCCTTAACAACATGCTTTAACTTTTGGTCAGCCCTGATGTGCTCAGGCAGTTGGACTAGATGGTCGTTTTAGGTCCCTTCCAACTGAACTAAACTAAACTAAACTAAACTATTGTATTCTAAATATTTATTTAACATGAAAATATTATCAACATTTATTACATATAGAGGAAAATACAGATTTTAAAAAATTTTCCTCAGCTACTGTATATAGATGTTTCTTAAGTGACGCGAGTGAAATGATGCCATTTCACATTAATTGTTTGTAATGGCCCTTATGTCCATCTCTTCTCACATTATTACATATAGAATTTAGTGGAAACAGGGTCAATACAGAATGGAAAAAATGTTAGAGAAGAGGAAATATTTCTGAATACAACAAAGAAGTTTGAACTTACTAAATTTTACTTTCTGTAATGGCTGTTTAGTAAGGTTTTTATGTCATACTTACTAGGACTAGACACATGTTTCTGTTCTCCTAAGAGAATGTATTAATATTTGAATGCTTATTCATGAGTCTTTCTCAAGGGGATGAAGCATGATTTTCTGCTTTGATCAGTGTCCATAATTGCTAGGTACTGTGTCTCCTATACTGAGCATCCAGTCTGAATCCCAAATCCTGGCAAGCTGTCTGCTCCTGAGATTTTTACTAAGCACAATTCCTTCCAGGCATCCTTTGTAATAAATGACTCAGCTGTGTTTCTTAAAGAAATGATTTAAGAACCAAGGTCCAGGAGA
This sequence comes from Balaeniceps rex, assembly GCA_013401315.1. Classification (NCBI taxonomy): domain Eukaryota; kingdom Metazoa; phylum Chordata; class Aves; order Pelecaniformes; family Balaenicipitidae; genus Balaeniceps; species Balaeniceps rex. The sequence goes on from VYZW01055534.1 coordinate 1,827, forward strand.
TAATTCTAGGTTGATAATCCTCATATAATAAAATAATTTCCTTTTAGCTGGGAATCAGGTGTGTAAGCTCCTGACACATTTCTTTGCCATTCTTTATTTGCTAATTCAGGAAACTTTGCACTCAGAGGGCTGGCTGTTGTCCATCTGATTACCCAAATGAATTCACCATCTGAATGCCCAAATCTCTTTGTGTATTTTGCCTGGAACTAAGACTTTGAACTTAGGGCTTAAATAACTCCTCTTGGTACTATATACCTTGTAGGCAAAGCAGAGGCCTATGTCAACTAGAAACTACAGTATTAACTTGCCTTGAACCCAAATATAAGGGAACTAAAATAAGGTAACCAGCATGAATACTTATTTATTTCGTAATGCTGTGATGGCAGAACTAGACACAATGCATAAGCACTTCACAAAGTATGTGAGGAACATGATCATCAAAGGGACAAAGGTGTGTGTAGTTACATGCAGGGCAATTGGGGGAATACACAAGAAGCATGATTTGCAAGACAAGTTAAAAAAGCAATATAAGCATTATTGGGAGCAGATGAGACCCCTACTTCCCCTTGGGAGGACCAAATAGGATAAAAACATCAAACGTGGTGGAAATATTCAGAAGAAAGAAAACAAATCCCCTTCAGTTCTAAATTCTCACATCAAAATCTCTCAGGCTTGGTCACTTTAATCTCTGCAACTGAGAACCACCGAGGACCATAGTCAATGGTGTCATCATCAGCTCCAGGGTGTTGTATACTCATAACTAATGTAGCATATTAGTGTTACTGACTCACAGTTCTGTATATATAGTGATGATGATCAGTAACATGCAAGAACTAATTATTAGCACAAAATGTGTTGTTAATGAATAAATTTAGTAAAGTTTGGTTTTAAAGCTTAAGACTGTCATGATTTGTCAGTCTTCTAAACACTTTATCACAGCAATCTCTTAACTGATACATACATATATGTATATATTATATATGTGCATATATATTTATATATATACACACACACATTCAGTTGCAATAGCCTGAATGTTGAATGTTAAAGCACTGACCACTGGAGAAGGCGCACGATGTTTTGTCCCTTCAGCCACCTCATCTTCTGCAGATATTACTTCCATCTCTGGATCCTTTCAGGCCTGAGGGTGTCCCCTTCTCTTGCTTTCTCATCCAGACTAGCAGACTCCTCATTGCTGCTATTACCTCTTCCCCATGCTGTCAGCAAGGACCTGGAAACTCTCTTTCTTGCCGGCAACATTCATTGAAGCAGCAGCTGTTCAACTTGTGGATACTTCTTACTCCAAAGGGCACTCTTCTTGTCCATGCTTAATGCCAAGTTCTCTATTCTCACCAGTCCTCAGAGAATCCTAGATCCATAATCAAATAATTTCTAAAATGAGGATTTTGTTAACAGAACCATTCAACATGACAGCTTTCATAGCATCTCACTGAAACACCTAGCATTGCACGAAGTGTTTGAAAATTAGATTAAATGGATCTCTGATCTTGTACATCAGATGCTGTGTTCCTGTGAAAAAGATATGAGTCAAACAGCTGAAAATAATGTTGTTTTGTATTTTTAATGGATATGTGTAAAAGCTGTTCAAAGCAATTCAAATCAAAACTACCATATCTAATTCAGAGGTAGTAAAAGTGAAAATGTTGAGGAAGTTATGAGTTGCTGAAGCCTCTGAATTCCAGGACCAGGGTTTCTTTGCAGTTGCTGAAGCCCAGCCAGGTGCATCCTGGGAACCCAGGGGTCTCTCCATCCCATTCCCATGGATGCCGCTGTGCCTGTTTGCAGGTTTGGCAGGTAGTGAGGCTGAGCCCAAGTCCCAGCGAGGTGCGTGCACACACACAAACACACAGAGACACAGACACACACACAGAGATCTCTAACATGGCTGACCATGCAGAACACCACAGGCGGGGGACTGTCTTTAGCAGCAGTCCCATGAATACCAACAGCACGCACATAAAGCAGTGCAGTCCTGCTCTTCCTCTCTGTCTGATCAGGACTGAAGTGAAAAACAATCTTTTAGCACATACATGGTAATTAGTTTGCAAAACTGGTGCAATGAGTGCAGAAAGCTGCCAGACTATGTCTATTTAGTTAAAGAATCTCAACCTTTTGATGCAAGCTGAGTGTGACAAGACAGGCCCTTGCATCTGTCCAAACGCAGATCTGATACAACAGCAGGCAGAGTGAGGCTAGAGACAAATTCCCTTGCCATGAGTGCCCCCTGTCCAGAGGGTTTTGAGGAAAAAGACAGTCTTTAAGCACCAAGGATTTCAAACAACATGGGATTTGTGAACTAAAACCTATGCTATGAGTTATGTTTGAAAACGAACTGGTAGCCAGTGTATTTTAAGACCATACTTTCCTCTCTGCAAAGGGCCATGCAAGGCAGATGAATTCTGACAGACCACATCCTGAAACAATTAGCTAGCTGTACTAATTGCATTACCATACTGTGGGGAATGCAATCCCATAAATCGCTCCCCACAATTAAAAAAAGATGTTAAGGTACTTGAATGCGTCCAGAGGGGGGGCAACAAAGCTGGTGAAGGGGCTGGAAGGCATGTCCTGTGAGGAGTGGCTGAGGACACTGGGTTTGTGTAGTTTGGAGAGGAGGCTGAGGGGTGACCTCATTGCTCTCTACAGCTTCCTGAGGAGGGGAAGTGGAGAGGGAGGTGCTGATCTCTTCTCCCTCGTATCCAGTGCCAAGACACGTGGGAATGTCTCAAAGCTGCACCAGGTGAAGTTTGGACAAAACAGTGTTGATAACTCAGGGATGTTTTACCTATTGCTGAACAGTGCTTACACAGTGTTAAGGTCTTTTCTGTTTCTCACTCCACCCCAACAGTGAGTAGGCTGGAGGTGCACAAGAAGTTGGGAGGGGACACAGCTGGGACAGCTGACCCCAACTGACCAAAGGGATATCCCATATCATATGATGTCATGTTCAGCAATAAAAGCTGTGGGAAGAAGGAGGAAGGTGGGGACATTCTTCCCAAGTAACTGTTATGCGTGATGGAGCCCTGCTTTCCTGAAGATGGCTCTAAACACCTGCCTGCCAATGGGAAGTAGTGAATGAATTCCTTGTTTTGCTTTGCTTGTGCGCATAGCTTTTGCTTTACGTATTAAACTGTCTTTGTCTCAGTCCACATGTTTTCTCACTTTTACCCTTCTGATTCTCTCCCCAGGGGGGAGTGAACAAGTAGCTGTGTGGTACTTAGTTGCCAGCTGGGGTTAAACTATGACACCCATCAATGTTTTCAGTAAGGCATATTTAAAATTCTTAAATTACTCCTAAATTTTCACATAACAGTGTTAGCTATAGAGGTTTTTCTGTTTCTGCATGTATCCAAGAATGTTGGGTGTTTACTACAATCTATATTTTTTGGAACAATTTATCTGCTGTAACACAACCTGATTGAATTTACTCAAGAGGCTAAGCTCAGTAGTTCAGGATTCAGATGATGTCTTATGTAGGAATGGTAGCTGTGGGTAGCGTTGCTAATTTAGCACAAACAAATGTGTTTTAGAAGGATGTACATTTGCAGTAGAAAGTAAAGTGAGTTCAACAGAGTTTTCTTTAAATGTATATTTCATGATACATCCTTGCTCTGTTTCTTGAATAGAAATTGTTTGATATGTTCCTTTTACAGAAGTAATGACTGAGAATTCAGACAAATCTACTAGTTTCCAGAGTTCGTAGCAGTTTGTGGTTCCATTGATTTGTAATTAAATATAATATTATATCAGGTAATGAATGTCAGCTGAGCATTAGCTTTTGCGGAGATTGAGAAACAATATCTAAAATACAGAAGATACTTGAATCCACTGATCATAGGAATTGTGTAATTATCTGTATAAGATTAAACTAGGGAACAATGTAACACTAACAGAATAAAGACATACTGGTTGCTGAGACCTAACTGTGGAGCAATTAAGAAATATTACAGGGGCTAAAGGTAAAATGTTACTGAGCTAAAGGTGAAATATCGGTCCTTTGCAATAGCTGAGATTTTTAGTGGGATTGCAGTTACAGAAATGATCTAATGAAATGCATGAATTTCTATGCAGAAATGGAACAACGTTAAAAAAACTCTCTCAGAGCATCCCAGAGAACTGCGTAAGTAAATTAATACTTTTTGTTCTTTTTATCTATGTGGGATGGATTCTACCTGCTGATGCTAAAGTGATAATAATAACTAGGCATTTTAGAGCTCTTTTCATCAATAATACCCTGAGGGAAGAACCATCCTCACTCCTTTCCTAAAAATATCACTCACTAAAGAGACCAGTGTTATTGCTAGCATGGAACTAGAATTCCATTCTGAAGTCTTCAGAATACCAGTGTGGGCTTTTTAATGAGATTTAACAGCTAATTACCTAAATTCATTGAAATATGCCTACAGAATTTTATAGTCTGGAATAGCAAAAAGGCTGCTACCACAAGCAGATGTGTGGGTATAGGTTGACCTATTAAGGTTTCTATGTATGTACGCACATAAATAACTAGCTGTAGATATACATATCCTTGAGATTCAAGATCCATTCAATCATTCATAATAGATTACTAATTAAGTCCAAGGGTTTTATTTTTTTCTTTATTTGTACCTACTCCATTTTGGCACACTGCAACAAGAATGCAAGACATCTATTTAAAAAAAATACATGGTACACCATACCATAACATGCTATGTAAAATACAGAGCAATAGCTCCTTTCTCATCAACTATTCTTATGACTAAAGTAGTTTACTTTGCCATCATCTTACTCATGTAAGTAAATGAATTATCTCTGTCTTGCAGAAAATAGAGTAAATTTTGCTTGACACAGTATATGAAGCTCATAAACTGAAAACAGAGGAAAATGCATAAAGAGTATTTAAGGTCATATTCTTAACATCTTTCTGTTATTGTGAATTATATTATTTATCTTATGATTGCACCTAAAGGCCTCATCAAAATCATGTAAATGTTCTTTGTTGTAAAACAAAGTGGGAAAAAAACCTGTTTCTCTTCAAAAATTTACTGTGCAATTGGAGAAGATAAACCAAAGAAATGGGTGCAGGAAACTCAAAAAGTAGTCAAGGTGTAGGCTCGTAAATACTTACTTAGTTTAACTTTTCAAAATTCAATAAGGAGGTAGGGATGTCATAGAACTCTTCAGGGTTAGTTAATAAGATCAAAAGAAAATGAGGTCAAAGGAAAGTGAAACTGGAGAATGAAAACTTAGAAAAGACCATGAAAAAAGGCAGAAAAGAGAAAGATAAGAAACATTGCTTAGTAGGGAACAATCTTCACATTCACTTTCCTTTTCAAGATGGATTTACTCCATGTTATGCACATGAAGTGAATTAATTTCAGGTCCGAATGCTACTAAGTACACTGGCAGTTCTGAGCTAAAATATTATTATGTTCAGTTATGCTTACAGTTTTTCAGGTTTTATTCGAAGACTCAAGAATTGTATTTCTCCTGTAAAACATTGTCTGTATCTTCAGTAACACCCCGTGGCTTGCCAAATGTAGGAGATTTAGAAGATTTTTGTTGGGCAGTCAACATATTTTCTCTGATTTGATAAATTTCTCATGTGAAATTTTTTTTTCACATAAGTAGGTGCTACAAAGCCCACACTTTCACCTTTGGAAAGTGTTTAAAAAGGAGTAACATCTAAGTTCCCAAGTTCTTTAACTGCAAAATATTTTTTCAATGAGAAATTTCAGCTAGGAGCTCAAAGACTTCCTGTTGCAAAAATGATGGATTTTTGTTGCTTATCTTAAAAATATGAATCACTCATCAAAAATCTGGACTATGAAATGGTCCTTTTAAATAGTTTGAAGATGCCTTTTGAATATTTCTGACATCCACTTGATTTATTTTTCTGACTCAGATCAAATGCTGACCTTTTTTCTTTATCTGGAGAGCACAAACACAGATTCACAAAGTTAGGGGAAAGAAAATATTAATTAGCATACAGAATATGGCCAACTTAGTCAACTGTGTATTTTCCAGGAGTACATCTTTGATGGATCAATATGTTTTATAGGGAAATAATTCTAGATAGGTACCTAATAAAGTTATACTATGGGCTTATAATATCATTAGCTGAAGCATAACAGAATAATTGTAAGGAAAGCATAGGTTGCATTCTTTAATGTTACCAGACATAAATCATAGAACTACTAATGTGATGACTTTTTATCAAATGGATGTTTCTTTTTATTAAGATTTGTTTAAGTGAAGAAGTTTACCTTATAATACCTTGTATTTTTTCAAAAGTTAGTGAATATGATACAAATTCCACCAAAATAAATATTTTCAGTCTTTAGATGAAACTGAGACACATCTGATTTCCTTGAACACATTACACATGTGAAACTAATCAACTGATTACTTATTTTTCTTCTTGCATCTGTAATTCATATAGGTCAAGTGTTGTTTGATATCAGATACACTAAATTGTACACAAGCATATGCATACATGCATTCTAGTAAAAAGAGACATCCACTTCATAAAAAGTCAAGAGGAAGATTAACTTTTCTTTCTTGAGAACCAAGAAACTCCTTGAATGGGGATCTCTGTTCAACCATTACATTTTCTACTTCTCTACTGCCAGAACATGTTTAATTCAACAGCTCTCTTAAAGGCTCTGTGGAAATATAACTCCTTCCTCCTTTCTTGAAGGCCAGCTTAGCCAGGTCTTGGAGAATAGTTTATGAAATCAATAGACCAACCTGCATACAAAAAGAATATCATAAATTATTATTTGTTTAAAGGACTTTCAAACTAGCCAATAAGTTTTAAATTAAAAGGAGGCCTTCTACTGCATGAGGAAATGTTCCATACAGCTAATAAGTGTGATGCAAGAAAGTATAATTGTATGGACAACCTTTAAATAAATAACTGCTTTTTCAGAAAACCAGGGAGAAGTACAGTAATTAAAGGTCACAGCTAGTAACCTCCAGGAGCTCTAAGCACATTAAAAATGTAAGCATGGAACCAGCTATCTTTGGAGTGTCTGCTAGCAGCATGTTCTGTGACTTGAATCAATATACAGTCTCTGTATAAAAACCTTTCAGTGTCTATAGTTTTCTCTTTTTTAAGGTTAATAGTTCTATTAAGAAAAAGTTTGTTAAGTAAAACAGGATGAATTGTTAATTGCAGAGAAAAAAAAATCTCTTGTAATCTGTGTTTGTGGATTGTTTACTTAAATAGCCTGATGTCACTGAATATCTTTTCTTTCTTCTCTTAGTTGAACAGTTCAGATGAACAAATTGATACTTCATATACCATTGATGAATTATTCCCTGTTCATTGTTATTACTTCATCTCTGGGTAGTTTGGCTAATCAATTTGTTATGTGTTAGGACTGTGTGAATGGCTGACTGAAACTTTTAAGAAAGGTTATTAATTCATACAAATAATATAGTGTACAGCTTTCCTGCAGAAGAACCAAATACCATGTTCTTATGGTCAATAATATTAGGAAATTGTTTTTTCTTTACTAGGACCCACTCAACTGATAAAATTTTGAAATACTAAAAAATGACGGGACTTCTAAATACACAGAAATTTATAAAAAATTGAGGTGGCTTTTTTTTTAGAAGATTTTAGAAAATATTATCTTTGATATTTCATTTTATTTTTTATTTCTGAGTAATTTCTTTCAAACATAAAACTTGATATTGTTGCAGGGCTTATTGTACTATTGATTCTACTTCGCTTACACCTAATGATCTTTTTTCTGAGGCATGTGTGTTTTGCAGAAACTTAAAGCAAGATTTCTTATGTAACTTCCATAACCTATTCCTTAGAGTATGCGTAAATTGTTTTCAGCTAACATGAATGCCAATGCTCCAATATTATAGTTATCTGTTGTGTTACAAAAATATGAATTCTGTGATGTGCTAAGTATCATTTGTGTTGTACTGAATAGTCTTGTTCAACTCAATAGAACACTTAAGTATGTGCTTAGCTTTCAGCTGAAACCAGTGCATAACATGAATGTCATCTGATTTGAATGGTATTAGGGATAGACTATTCACTACTTTCCAAGCTCAATTTCAGAAATAATTTCAACCCACAACTCTCAGTTTCTGGAAAAAAAAAAAAATCCCTATAATATCATATAGCTCATGCCTACTTGTAGGTCATCTATCTCTCTGTAGAATCTTTAGAGGTCTGTTATGTTAGTATTTAATACAAAGACACATGATGACCTTCATATTTAGGTATCCGGATGTTTTATATAATCACACAATTATGTATTTTCTCACAGTTCTTGAGAATACAACAGGATTTTGTAAGGGGAAGAGCTAACATTGATTTTTTTTTTGGTTGATTTATTCAGTGTGGTGCCTGAAAAACATTAAAATTTAAAAAAAACCGGCGGTTTACAAAATTCTTTCTCTAGCGACACTTATCTTTATGTAAGTCTCTTGACATTGGAAGGCAAGGCTGTTTTCAAAAATGGCAATTTGTTTTCAAAACTCTAGATACTCTGCTAAATAATTTACTTTGTTTATTAGAAAAAAGTAATTCATGGACACATCATGTATCTA
>VYZW01055537.1:26182-38964 GCA_013401315.1 Balaeniceps rex
AAATACGCTTTCCCTGAGCAACATGGTACTTTTTTATGGATAAAGGATAGGCCAGCAGCATAAACAATGCAAAACAAATAGGCAAGACGACAGGACAGCAGGATTTTACACCACTCTTAATTAAAGGAGATCTGCAAAGGAAAAAAAATTATTGTCTTGGGTTTATTGTTGGTATCTGAAAGAATTTTTAAAAAATAATTTTTCCTTGCTTACCTAGAAATATCAGGAACATCAAGCATCAAGTGTTGTCTCTGCTATTTTGTAAGAGATCTCTTAAGTTACTCTTATGTAGAATGATCAGGTGTTGGCTAATGGAATATGATTTTGAACCAAAGAAACATTGAACCTTTTCAGTTATTTTCCAAAAGATCCAAAACAGAGACACTATCCTACACCAAATCTTATAAATAGCAAAGAAGGTAGCATTTCCTCTTGCTTAGTACTCTTTTTTGTTTCTTGACACAGCAAATCTTACCAGTTGTCCTGTCACCTGTGGAATGTCATCAGAATTCTTCATTCAAAGAATAAAAGGAGAGAGCAAAAAGGGTTGCTGCTCTTTTGCATGTTACCTGATGTTAACTGAGCTCTTGAATCTTAATCTTAAAATAGTCTAAAAGAGAACTGCAAACAGGGAAGGACTTAAAAAACATGTCAACTAATTCCACCTTTTTTTTTTTCCCCCCATGGTTTTATGCTAATATTGGCTATGATAAGTACAAGTAATAATGAATATATATGTTGCTTTCTCTCCTTCCATTAACACAGATATTTTCAGGTTTTCTGACTTCTAAAACTGAAGTGCTTTTGATACTTTATGCTAGATGGGAATTGCACATATCCTCCACTGGCAAAGACAGGTAACATTCCAACCAATGGTACCTACTAAATTGCTCAATTAAGAATTAAATTCTGTAACTAAAATGATTATGAGTAAATCTGAGACTAACTAAAACTTACTGGGTTTAATTGGGGGGGATATTTTTTGTTTGGGTTCACAGTTCCAAACTGTGAACTTGTCCAGGACAAGCAACAATTCAGGGATGATCTGGCAAACCCACTGGTGCTACATCTTCCCATGTGTGTCACTAGGACTTCTGATAGCAGCCTTAAACTAGAGCGGAAGACTGATACTAGATTATCATGTAGCCACAACTGTGGCAAAAGATATAGGGACGCACACTACACTAGCACATCCAAAAGCTTTGTTAGCACCATACATTCATCCCTTCATGGTAAATCCATGTGTGAATTCCACGTTCTCCTGCAAATGCAGCTGCTGTAGGATCCTATCCCACAGAATTTATGGGAAAACGTATCTGCTTGTGCTGGGCCACAGGGAACTGAAGCAAACTGAACTATCAAGATGTTTATCTGTGTTCTTATTGCAAAGTGGATGGCTTAAGAGCCTGAATTAAAGTAGAATTTAGATTTCCAAGTCCTCCTCCAGTTCAAAAGAGTCAAAGCTGAAAGCACCACCAAAATTCTGAGACAAGATTTTGTGTTCAGATGTGAAAAGGCAGAAGAAACTGAGAAGTTAAACACGAGTTACAACTGAGGCTACCTTTACAAAGTACAAGCAAAAGAGCCAGCTGAAGACGGGAAAGTTTCCTCACCTATCTTCACATTTAAATCTCAAGCGTGTTCCTCAAAAACATTTGTCCACCCATCATCATCATCTGCCTTCTTTCTTCTCTACTTTCAGTTTTCTAAAATGACTCAGATGTCAATAAATGGCTCAGATAAAATTTAGATCCATATGACATGAAAAGGCCTTTTGTGCATGCAGAAAGAACACAAAAAAGTGAAGTTTTCTCTTGCTTTCTTTTTCTTTTTTCATCTAGTTTAAGGAGGAAAAGCATTCTTTGGGAACACTGGTTTTACAGAAATATATCACACAACTGTTCTGAGGAAACTGAACACATAATGCACAGAACATTTCCTATTCACAGGCAGATTTACAATATATTCAGTTACAAAACACAGAGGGATAAGAGATAAAACTGCACAAAGGATTCTCTATTTTCTTAATCTATTCTGCTCTACTAACTGGCAATGGAAAAGACAGCGGGAATAGCAAATATGATCCTGGACTATAGGAAAGTCAGTGAAAAAGCATGTATGTGATAACTGAAAACAGAATATTGATTAGTGAGTGTGACCTTGAATATAATGGCATCTGTATGGTAAATAGAAGTACCTGTAATAATTCCAAATGCTATTCAGGTGCGGAATGTTGAATGAATCTGTAAGGGAGAGAAAAAGGAAATGAAGCAACTTTCAGATCAAATTGATATTGACCTCTGTATTTTATTTCCTAATGTTGAGATAAAGCAGTCTCAGCAGGCACCAACAAAGCTATTTTTTAAAAATGCATAATTGACAAGCAGACTGTCTAACTGTGCAGAGAAGACATTATATACTTGATGCAGTTGACCTAAAAGTGGGCATAGTTTTGTCATTTAAGTTTCAATTCAAAGATAAAGTTGTTGTGGGAATGTAAATTGTCATTTAGTGGCTAAAAGCTAACCATGTGTCTCCACTTTGGTCATAAAGCTTTTCAGAAGCTTTTCAGATTGGTTGTATTCTCTATAAGCAAGACCTAACTCATCCAAGGAAAATAAAGTAGCAATAGCATCAAAAAATAGCATGTGTAAAACAGACAGCAACCTGGGGAGGTTTGTACTGTTACTGGGGTCCACCTCTCCATTAAGGCTGGTAACAGAAGCCTGATAGGAAAATGGGAGTAAAATGTCATATACGGGCTGTATATAACAAAGCATGCACTTCCCCNTTACATAGCCTACAAGGTTGTTTGCTTGTGTTTGAATGCATAGAACATAGCGACAACTATGATGTGTACAAACTTCCATGAGTTCTTTCTATTCGAAAGAAACCAAGCTTCCTTTAATTGCTGAACGTGTGATACTTTTTAACTTAAACCTGGCAGGAGGAGGTCTATGAAAAGTAAATTGAAACCATTTCTTCAGTAGGGTAAGGTTGCAGTTTGCCCTTCCATTAAAAGATGGGGTATATAAACTAATGACCTGGAAACTAACATCTGAAGCTACGTTCTACCACTTGCCAGGCAAAAGCAATAAATGAAGACTCTTACTTCCCTGGTACTAAAACTCCAGTAAGTGCCTGTAAACAAAGTGTGCCCTCAGTAGAGCAGATATGTGGATGGCAAGCCCTTCTACTGACTCATAGCCATCACCAACATGCTAGTAAGTACTAACACTTTACCTCTGTATTCTAACTTGCCTAAGTCAGCTCTGTAATCACAGGAAAGAAAGAGATGTTTCATTTCCTTCTTACCATGATTCCCTTTGATGTCTATCCACTTAGTTTTCTCCATGACCCTTGATCTCTTCAGGATTGACTGGTAAATTTTCCATTCTACTTCCACCTGCTCAGATCCCAGTTTATCTCTTGTCTTAGCATCTGTCAGGTCGCCTGAAAGCATGCAAAGGTGAGATATAACTAGTGACCTACACAGCTTACACGAACACTGTAACTAGGCAAGAATGCAATCCAAACCTCCAAGTGTAAGTGGCTGCAGGCCTCCCGTGTGCAATCTGGATGCACCTGTCATCTGGTCCAAGAGGTTACTATAAAGGTAAATGCCTTCTAATGGAGACACAGCAGCCTGTTCAAACATCTATCAACTACATCACTGCAGCACTTCTACTTTGGCATGGCATTAGTAAAGAAAATGGTTATGCATTCATTATACTTGAAGATTTCTAGTCATAGAAGCTTTGTTTAACTTCACACCTTCTGTATCCCCTCAAGCTCCAACTAAAGTTCAAACCATTCCCATTTCTGTTGATATAGTAATGCCTCCCTGCATTGCTAGTTAAAAGATGAATGCTAACTATTTCTGAACTCTTAACTTAAAAAGCAAGCAGCAGATAAGTAACTCTCTGTAGAAACAGAAGTCCAGCTCTAGCATTACGATTCTAAAGCCTTGCATATATTAATGGCTCAAAGTCTTTTTCATTTGCTTGCCAAAACTTAATCCATTTCAATAGCAATAGCAAGCTATCAAATGCAATGGCAAGGCTTGTTTCACCTGTCTTGGTATGATATGTTCAAATGGAAACCAGCAATATAGTCTTACATTAGTTCACAGGTGAATTTCATACAAACGAGCTGGGACTGTTCCAAGAGAGGAACTGGCTCTTAATGACTAATCAGAGACATTCCTCACTTCTGTAATTTCAAATATAAAGGATGATGTAGAATCACTACCAGGAGGACAAGAAGGAAGGTAGTTGCTAGCAAGGACTAAGGTGTAGTGACAAATATGGGGAAAACAATAGCTATATTGCATAATTATGTCTTTGTTACGTACAATACACACTAAACTCACCATCAGACTCGAGACATTGAACAAAAACTAATTCTCTTGAGTTGAGAAGTTATCCTCTTCTGCTTCTAGCAGTGTATCTTCAGCTGCAATTCCATTTCCGTTGCGTAAGATACCTTAAGGCTTTAAAGTTCTCTCTTGAGATCCTAGAATTTTGCTTATTTGCTCTTCCTTTGACAGCACATTCAACAAGAAATTCACACTTTCGAATTGCTTACCTGTTGCTAGAACAAGTGCTGGCTGAATTATATCAATTGTTTCAGAACAGAATTTTTCTAAGTCAGGAGCTCGTTTGGGATCCCGAAATCTACTGATATGAATATCTGACACCTGCAAAAGAGAGAAATGAAACACTGTCCCAGGCAGAGGGTTATTGCTGCCCAGGTTGTTCTGCAAAGCCAAGTACATAAGAATGCAACATGAGAGCAGTCATAGCAATTCATATAGGTATAAGGGATTGTCCTGGTTTTCAGCTGAGTTAGAGTTACTTTTCTTCCTAGTAGCTGGCATAGTGCTGTGTTTCGGATTTAGTAGGAGAAGAATGCTGATAACACACTGATGTTTTAGTTGTTGCTAAGTAATGCTTAGACTAGTCAAGGACTTTCTTTTTCAGCTTCCCATGCTCTGCCAGGTGCACAAGAAGTTGGGAGGGGGCACAGCCCAAGATAGTTGATCCAAATTGACCAAAGGGCTATTCCATACCATATGACGTCATGCTCAGTATATAAACCGAGGGGAGTTAGCCGGGGGGCAGCGATCGCTGCTCGGGGACTGGCTGGGTGTCGGTCGGCGGGTGGTGAGCGGTTGCATCACTTGTTTTCTTTTCCCTGGGTTTTGTTTGTCTCTCTCGTTCTCCTTTTCATTACAATTATTATTATTATGATCATTATTATTATTATTACTATTATTATTATTTTATTTCAGTTATTAAACTGTTCTTATCTCAACCCGTGGGTTTTCTTACTCTTGCCCTTCCGATTCTCTCCCCCATCCCACCGGGGAGGGGGAGGGTGAGCGAGCGGCTGCGTGGTGCTTGGTTGCCGACTGGGGCTAAACCACGACAGGGATACATAGAGAAACAGAAGTGGATGACTAGGGGAGAACAAAAGCAGAGCAAGCATATGACATGGCATCTCTAACCCCTAAAAATCACACTTACATCAAGAAAATGTCCTTAAATCTAAGGGCATACAATAATATGGGGAAATACTTAGCTATCTACAGTAAATTTTGATGTCTTTAAGTGGCCTGTTGACTTTCAAATTCTGTGAGCTTCTGGTGCAAGACAGTGTAGTTCTGCAAAGCAAGAATAGCTTAAAGTTACCTAGGACTTGAAGCATACTGATAACTAATTTTGTACCTGGTGTGACATTTCCAGTGGTTGGGTGGAAGGATTTCTAACATTCTACCCATGCATTTTAATGGAGCTAATAAGTGTGCTTAGATCCCATCCACACACCTTCGTGAAGGCAAACATTGTCGAAGAAATGATGATATCACTTGTACATAACTGTAAAAGACGCTGTTAATTTCTGAACCAAACACTCAAAGCCATCGCATCAGAAGAGCCGTACAGGGCAGGATGGGGAGAATAAGAAAAGTCAGTCTTTTTGGGTTTTGTTTTGGATTTTTTTTTTTTTTTTTTTTTAAATATTGTGGCTTTTCAGGTCTGTCCAAAATAAATCTTGGGTGATTGCTTTCAATTCCACTTTCCATTCCACTTCAGTCAATCAATTAATAACTTACGCTCCTCAGTTTAGACAAATGGTATTTGACGCTTCAAAAAACAGCAAGCACATGCTCATGGCCATCTGACAATAACACTAACTGAGAAAGAAAAACATTAACTTTTACATTCAATTTAGTAAACCTGGCTCTTGTAAAGCTTTTCTCCTTTTTGAAAAATCCAGATAAAATACCTTGGAGACAAAATGCCTTAGCTTCTACTTATTCAGTCATTTGAATATGTAGAAAACATTGCCTGAATACAGCTTTTTAATTCTGCTTAGGAAAGTTCCCCATTTGCTTATATGGAACTTATGCCTAGATCAGAACTGGATGCTAAAAAAGGTAGACACTTTTAGACATAACCTTAACTTCCTTTTTATTGATACATTCAAGCTAGTGTGAATCAAAGAGCACAGTAAAACTACCTCGATACATCAAACCTAATTTAATATTTGACATGGATACATCTTATTTTGCTTCTCCTCAGCCTGTGAATTCATCTGTCTCAGCTGTCAAATAGAGAACATAAAAACTTCTGTTGCTGCTGTCTCCAGATTCTTGAACAAAAAGTCTTAAAAGAAACCTTACTCTGTTCTACTGATAACTACTGAGAATGTAAATTTCCAACATTTTAGCAGACAGTGGTTGGGAAGCCTGATTTTCTACAAAGATTTTCCCACGTTTTTCCCCTATGATGATAGGAGTTTAAGTTTTACAAAAGGCTTTTCTTATAAGGTCTAAGAGTTACAGTGTCCCGGGACTAAGTTTCTGTCATCACTAAAAGCCATGAAATATGAAGATCTTGGGCGAGAAGCTTCTCCCTTTTTTTTTTTTTTTTTTTTTAAATTAACTTCAAAATATGACCCAAAAAAAGGAAGTCAGTGGGCAAGGGGTGTCGTGGTTAGCCCCAGTCAGCAACCAAGCACCACACAGCCGCTCACTCATCCTCCCCCCGCCCCTGGTGGGGAGAGAATTGGAAGGGCAAAATAAGAAAACTCAGGGTTGAGATAAGAACAGTTTAATAATTGAAATAAAATAATAACAATAATAGTAATAAAAATTGTAGTGAAAAGGAGAACGAGAGAGAGAAACAAAACCCAGGAAAAACAAGTGATGCAACTGCTCACCACCTGCCGACCAACACCCAGCCAGTCCCCGAGCAGCGATCGCTGCCCCCCAGCCAACTACCCCCAGTTTATATACTGAGCATGATATCATATGGTATGGAATAGCCCCTTGGTCAGTTCAGGTCAGCTGTCCTGGCTGCGCCCCCTCTCAGCTTCCCATGCACCTGGCAGAGCATGGGAAGCTGAAAAAGTCCTTGACTAGTGTAAGCACTACCTAGCAACAACTAAAACATCAGTGTTATCAGCATTATTCTCATACTAAATCCAAAACACAGCACTACGCCAGCTACTATGAGGAAAATTAACTCTATCCTAGCTGAAACCAGGACAAGGGGAAAAGCTTGCAATGCTCTTAATTAATTTCCCAAAACGTAGGTAAAAGCCCACTTGCTGCATTTCTTCTCTCTTTCCCCTCCCTCTGACTGATGTGGAAACTTGGCCGCTCTCATTGCATCATAGGCAGTACCTTTAGTCAAAATGGGTTGGAAGAGACTTACGAGTGAGGAGAAATCACCATCCACATTCCATATCTAGAGAAGATGTGGGTCAGGAAAGGCAGGCATTAACAAGGGAGAATTACAAGGCCTACAGCAAGAAGTAGAATGCATCCAGCTGACAGAAACAGTAAAAAAATCAACTGTAAGCTTGTCAAATATTGAACTAGAGTGCCTATTAGGCACTGGCTAAGAAAGGAAGTTCTGCTATAAGAAAGGTGAAAAAGCCATTAACACAAGATTATAGTACAAAGATTGCAATTTAGTTCAGTTTAAGAAGAGACAGTCCTGTGGATGGGAGGAAAAACAAGGCAGGATCTGCTGGGGGCAGAACCGCGAGCATCTTGAGCTCTATCCAGTAACATAGGCTAGACCTATGGAGTCACCAGGGAGTCTGAAGCCTGTTCCCCACAACATCATCAGGCACAACACTGGATTTAGTGCTTGATTAATTTCCAAGTTAGGTCAATGATAAAGCAGCTGTCAAAGGGCACATCTGAAAAAGAATGTAACCACTTGAAAGTAAAGCCAAGTCTCAAATCAGCTGTGTCATAACCTATCCTTGGGAGAACTCCACTTAAAGTAACACAACCAGAGAGAACATGACAAGAGAAGTATGGAGCTGCACATGCTGCTTGTCGGCATAGCTCTACAGCTGCTATATGCTGCTGTAGTTGCCTCTCTTCAAGATAGCAGCTCAAGATAGGGGCTTTATCTACACTAATTCAAGCATATCTCTCATCTTGAAATCTGTTCTGCAGTAAAGATAAGCCTTAAGTCACTTAAGGAAAAATTACTGGAAAAACTAACTTTGAAAATATATAGCAATTGCTAAGGAGGACTAATAATACGCCAGCTCATGCACTAAGAGTACTGCCTGCAGCTAATACATTTAAGCAAAGCATCCTTGAGTTTGAGAATGAAAGCAAAATAGTAAAAGCAGCCTATTTGTTAGAAGGAACCGCACAGCAATCCCTGTGGCATCTCAGCTGTAGATTACCTGCAAATATGTAAACAGCTTGTGGTTAGTTATACATTAAGTGCTTCAGGAACGCTCTGGGGGGGGGAAGAGTCAGAAAAGAGGCCACAGAAGCACCCAGATGTGCCAGTTTACTTCCAAGACTATGCCGGATTAATTTGGGTTTTACGTTCAACCTGGAAACAAAGCTGTGTACATTTAACCTAATATATATCACTCTTATACTGACCCAGTATCTTCTATTGCTAAAAAACTGTGTAACTATTTTCTCAGCCATATAACTTTTCTGAGTTTTGGAAGGGGAAAGGGACAGGCAGAGCCTGCATTTCTCACTGGGATATTAGATAATACCATATCGGGTACTGATGCAATAGGTGGGATAGTGTAGTAATTAGGTGAGTTTTAATTACCCACTTCTACCACGCACGCCTTATCTTTAGGGTAGTCAAGCAAACTGGCCACACACCTGTAACTTCGGCTTGACTGCGAGCCTCCGGGACAGTAAGGGGGGAACGCTTACCGGGAGAAGGCGCCACAGCTTCTCGCCGAGTGCGGGGGCACCGCGGCGGGGAGCCCCTCGCTCGCCTTCCCGCCGGCGGCAGCACTGTGCCCAGCCTCTCCGCCCAGCTGGGTGGGCTCGCAGCGCGACCCGGAGCCCCGAAAAGCAGGGGGTGGCCGTACCTCAGCGCGGCACCAACTGCCGCCTCTCGCGCCGGGCCATGCCCCCGGCCCCACTCACCTGGACTACCCACAGCAGGTTGGCGGCCTCCGCCCCGGGGGCAGGCTGAGGGTCCCGCCGGCGGCGCTGACCCGTCGGCAGCGGCGCCCCCGAAGGTGCATAGCAATCCAGCAGCAGCGCCACGGCGGCCGCTATCAGCAGCCCCACAGCCAGCTTCAGCATCCTCCGCCGCGCCGCCACCATGCGCCCACCCCGGGCGGCCCCTCCTGCCCCCCACCGGCCAGCGCCGCTGGCTTCAACACTTCCGCGTCGCGGCCCACCTCCTGGGCTTGTCGGGCCGCCCCTGCCGCTCGTCTATGGTTGGCTCGGAGGACCGATGCCAGCGCGGGGCAGGGGTGGGCGCTCCCATACTTCTAGCGGGTTTATTTGGCGAGGCTGTGGGCTCCACCTGAAGCTTCCCGGCCGCCCTGGGCGGGCGGCTGCGAACGACTCCAGGCCAGCCCCGTGCCCGGGGTTCTGAGCGTGCCTGCTGCCCCCCGTAGCGGCAGGGCTGCCTGGAAATCCCTGGGCGAAACCAGAACAAGCCGACATGTTATCCGAACCGTGCGGTCGGCGTGAGTCCGTAAGCCCTTCTCGTTATTTGGGGGGAAGTACGCACCGTAAGGAGGCCTCGGGCCGTTTCTTCGGTCAAGAACGGTCGGGACAAAAACCAGACGTACGAAGAGATCAGTGTCCCGTCCTGCCTTCTTCCAAGTACAGCATATAAACATTCACTTTTTTTTTTCCCCTTGTCAGTATTTACAATTCTACCTGCTCATAAATCTGGGCAATTGACATTTTTTTGCTCCTGACATACTTAAAAAGTCTTTCTATGGTCTTTTGAACATTTTTTTTCATATACACCATTTGAAACCTTACTATAGCAACTATACAGTTTCATAATTGGTAAGCTATTCTTTGCTGTCAACTCCCTGTTTTCCTAACTGCTGCCCACATTTACTGTTGATTTTTTTTTCTTACCATCTTAAGCACGAGTGTAGCTGAAGAAGCTTCTGTCATTTTACATCGCTGTTTTCTTTGGTATTTAATGTATTCTCAAAACAACTTTTCAGATAGTTAAAAGTTTCTAATTCAATATTGCTTAATTTTCGTTATCTTTTCTCATATAATTTGTCATAGGACAAAGATTTAATTTTTAGAATTGGTCAAGAAAAACACTTTTCAGGTCAGTTACACTTTATTAATATATTACACCCTTTTTCAGATGTTCTTGATAATTTCACTGCTCTTTTGTGGGACTTAATGTATGTTTGCTTTGTTTTTTTCAGCTGCCTTCCATCTTGCTTGTCTGCTTCCTACTGCCCCCCAAAGAACACCCAAACAATTGCTTTTAAATCAACAGTTATCAATCGGTAATGCCGGTAGTCTTGGGGGAGTAATCTTGAAAACTAGGGTTTGCTCAATTTTCTTCCTGGACTTCTATCATTTTATTTTAGCTCTATGAGGACCGCCAAGCATCTTGTCTCTATTAAAATTTATCTGAATTCCTGTTTCGTTCTTCTTATTTCCTCTGTTACTTTAGTACCCATGGAGATCTTGGTGTTTTGTGCCATTTCTGCTCCGGCAGTGGCGCCAACTTGTTTTTTCAGAGGTTTGCTGCCACTTATTTTGCTGTCTCCCAGCGTATGCGGGTTCCAAGTCTTTCTTTTTTGTATTATTTTGTTTAATAAGTCTATACTCTTGTTCAACTAAAGCAGCTGGTTTACATTAGCATAACTTCTTCTAAAAGTCCCGCAGTAAAGCAAAACCATACTGATAGTTCAGCTGAAAGATAAGGCCACGCAAGACTCTTGTCTCACAGCAGAGGGGACTTTCAGGCAGCCCTCCCGCTGCTTGACTGCGTTTGTTGCTGTCTCGGAATCACAGCCTTGCTTCTCTTGCTCAACTACATCAGAAGCTGGATTACACAATTGCTACTGTTGATGCTAAAACATGAAGAGGACTCCAGTAATCACAGTCTAAACTTGGCTGTTGTGCAAACAACACTGCTGTTTAGTGGTCAGCCATGCTATTGAAAAGGATTGAGTGCAGATCTGCAACACGCAGGGACAAAACTAGATGAAGCTTTGATTGTTAAGTGGCTCAGTGGCAAAACTCACCTTTTTTTACATCTCATGCCTAAACCTGCCTCAGTGACAATATCTACATGGTAATTTTAAGTGACAGGTTTTAATAAGGTAAGTAAGTCTGCAGTGACTTCTGAAAATGAAGATGAGTGGTAGCTACTACAGAATAGCTATGGTTGTATGTTCTAAAGCCATAAGAGAAGAATTTTGAGAGTACCTGTGGCCAGGTACAGTGAGAAAAATCTATTGAATATACCTGAAAAGGTCACCTGCAAACTTTATCCCATCCATACTGGTAACTGAGGAACATGGAAAAGTTGCTTGGAGGCTTGAAGCAGTAAGACTACAATGGAAGGAGGCAGTCTTCTTCAAAAGAGATATTAGACATTCGATAGGTGGTTAGTATGTATGCCTGCAAGGCCCAAAGCTATGGTTATTTGCCTATTTCCCCAGCCCTAGAAAGGTACAAACACAGGAAATTGCGCAACTGGACTGGTTTGCAATGATCTGGAAAACTTCTAGCAGCGCTTAGGCCAGGTCTGCCACATATCAGCCAAGTTCCTAAATGCCCTCATCTTCTGCCAGAGCAGCAAAGGCAGCGTACCCAGAAAAGTTATAATATGCTGTAGCAAAGAGGTGTGGAGGAAAAATTTTGACATTGGAAACAGGCATCCGCCTGAAGCTACTGCTGCCTCCTACACTTGTATGAAGTTCATAAAGTTTTGCTTTCGCTTAGCCCAAATAGAAGATGTTTGCCACGTCTGCTGAAGTAGCGTGAATCTGCATCAGTGTATATGAAAATTGCTTAAGCTATTATCTTGCTATTAATGCAGGGCCCTAAGTGAACGCCCACCCTGTGCAGTTTAAGTGCCCGCAGAGGAACTTCATCCATGTAACTCTACAGGCAGGATCAACACAAGTTTCGCCTGCCGACCGTCCTCACAGATCCTGAGGAAGCGCTTTGCTTCGGCCTCCGGTGGGAGGCAGGAGGCGCTGCCGGACGGGTTCGGGCTTCCCCAGCACTCCTGAGCGGGCCCGGCCGGGCCACGGCGACCGCGACGGCGCTCGCTTCGCCTCTCCTCGCCTCCCGGCCCTCAACTGCCGGACGTCTCCCACCCTCAGTCACCAGCCTCCTCTGCCCTGCCACCCCCAGGACAAGCCGCAGGACCTGCCGCCACTCAGCCCGCAGCGACTCGGCGCCACGGAGCATGCGCGCGGGGCGGGCGGCGCCTGCGCGGTGCAGCCCGGGCCGTCGCGGGGGGCGGGCTGTGGACGCGGCG
>VYZW01055537.1:49604-60496 GCA_013401315.1 Balaeniceps rex
CCTCCACAGGAAAGGTGGTGGTGTGCTGCTGCCACGATTACTCCCTTAGCTCATTCTGGTCATTGTTTGTGGCGGTTTTATTTCTGGGCCATGCGTATGTCTATATGGTCCATGCGATGGCATGGCTGTTTCTTCAGCTAACTTTTAATAAAAGTGAGAAAATGACCAAAAAACCCATCAAAATAACTTTACTAAGGTTGCTATATACTTATATATATTAATATATATATATATACTTATATATATTTAAATACAGGTATTTAAAAGCTGAGAAATTTCAGAATTCAAATTTCAGGTGAAGCCTTAATTTACTCCACATGTATGTGGAGGCAATCCTCCCCCTCCCCCCCAATTCAGTAATTTTCAGTTTGCAGCCAAAAAATATTTTCCAGTGGAATAGTGTCAATTGGGGTGGCGTGTATTCAGGCCTGCTTCCTCTGGACTTTCCTCTGTTAGTTACAGTCTGTGGTGAGTAGGGTGTGAGTGCTGGGGGGCTGTGGAGAGCCAACCGATAGTAGTATTTTAGTTACATGATAATGTTTTTATCTTAATTGCGTTATCTCATGACCTCTGCCTCTTTCAGTACGCTATTTCAGATTTTTTCTTGAGTGGAATCAAATGTAGAAAATGACTTTTCTGTAGGGCTTACTTGTAGCAGAAATTGGAAGATTAATAGAGATTGAGAAAGAAGTAAGATTTCTCCTGGTGAAGGCATTTGAATCACAGAATGGTTGAGGGTGGAGGGGACCTCTGGAGATCATCCTGTCCAAACTCCCTGCTCAAGAAGGGTCACCTAGAAGAGGTTGCCCAGGACCATGTCCAGTTGGCTTTTGAATATGTCCAAGGATGGCGACTCCACAACCTCTCAGGGCAGCCTGTGCAAGTACTGGGCAGAAAGCTGCAGCGCAAGCCCCATCTCTGCTTGCAGCTGTCTTGCACAGATCTTAGGCTTTTCCAGACTCCCAGCTCATCCTGTGCATGGGATGGTTAGAACTCAATTGATGATGATACAGTATTTTATTTCCTCTTCACCGGTCAGTATATGGTCAATAAAGAAAAACTAACAATTTATTCGTTTATATGGCTTTATATCTGTAGCAACTGAGCACTTGACAGGTATGTGCTCAGGTGAAGGAGTGAGTGAGCAGAAAGAAGGTGGGACTACTCAAAGTGTTAATCAAAGTATTCAAACCCAAATTTCAATATGTGTGCACAAGGGGACCAAGCTGGCATTGGACAGTCAATCTTAACTTAGGGGTGTGCTTTATTTGGCAGCTTCTGTATTTTCGGTAGTTTTACGTGTAATTTTATACAGTTGCATATAGTATACTAAACAGATTTTGATGCAAGGAGTAAATTACTTCTCCTAGGAGACACAGAGGATATGGGATAGGTCTGAAGTTTTAGCCTGGTGCAGCTTTTAGAAATAAGAAAAAGAATATTCTTGTTTCTCTTGTGAATATAATGGATGTTTCCTGGGTTCTGTATAGGTTGATGGTATTATTTAGTGTGTTTACCAGAAGGCAGCCAGCCTGCTTGAGAGCGTTCCCTCTCTTCCCTTCTTCCCTCTCATTCCCTACTTCCTGTCCTCCCTTCTCTGGACAACATGTAAATAGAATTAAAAGCTTTGCACAGGAATGCTTGAAATGCTTTTGAGTTAGACTGTGTGAGAACCCATTCTACGCTTCTGGCAGATTTTCAGGAAAGTTTAGCCCTGTGTTTCTTGAAACTATGATGTGCTCTGTTCCAATAACACAGAAGCTAAACTTACACCATCTCTTGGGAACACGACTTATTAAGATAGAAGAGCTACAGACTGGGATTCTCTTGTGCTTTGGAAAGAGAGCATGCTAAGCTGTCTCATCCCACCTCCCCATTTGAACAAATACAGTAACCAAATTGGGAGGAGAACTTGCTAAAGCCATAGTGCAGTATAGGTAAGTTAAAACAAAAACTTAAAAACAAGTTACAGGAGGAAACGTGTTTAAGGAGGAACATTGAATTATGGAGTTTAATTATGATAGGAATAATTTACTTCTACTCATCTTAAATCAGACATTTAAAAAATAGACATATGGGATCAAGGCATTCAGTTTTCAGTTACCTTTTACAATTTAATATCTTTCTGAGAACCCCCAGCTGAGTGTGGTATTTTTCTTTTTTTAAGTGTTGTTATGCAAGTATTTGACAAATTTGGATTTAATTTTCAGTTGCTTTTTACAAGTGTCTTTATGCCCCAGGTAAGCATAATTTTTATTAAAAAAATTGTTGTTAGGTAGTTGAAAAATGTGAATAGCTTAATTAAAATAAAAGGGCTGTCAGCTAATTTGTTTTCTTTTCCTTTTGTTCCTTAGCACTGTGAATATGTGAAAATAAAAACATACCTGTATATTTCAGTTCGTGTATGTATATGTATACAGAATGCACATGTATTACGTGCATGTGTATGTTAAATTTTTATGTGATCACAGTGGCACTTACTGCTCGAGTAATAAATCTGTTCCTGATCTAGAATTTTTGTTAGAATTGGAATTTAAATAAGTGGTTCCTTTCATTTAATGGATGAATCTTCATTTTCAGATATTTAAGGATGGGTTGAATGCTTTGTGATTCAAGAAATCTGATTAGACTGGTCAACCTGCACTTATAAAATGAGGGTATTCCAGGATGATTTGAGGACAGATTTGCTCTCCTGCTTGACCGTGTTATCCATGGCTTCTCTTTTCCATCAGTGACTGCCATGTATTTTGCTCCATAACTTTGAGTTCATGGATCACCATGATAAATGAAGTAATGGCCTACCTGAGGGTAATGCTAAGGAAGACTGATGGCCAAAATCTCAGTAGAAGCCTCAGGCTAAGAGTAAACATATTAGAAGTGTAGTGTGTCTTATTAAAGCCATAAAGCAAGTGTTTAGAGTGACTACAACGTGAAACAAATCTCCTTTAACAGATTAGTTTTGGGTAATGGATGTTATTGTTAATCTAGGCTGTTTCAACATGGTATCTCATTTCTATTTCTGTTGTTTGGATTTTGTACGTAGACAGTTTTTTTACTTGTCTGTATTAAGTAGACATACAGTTTTTCAGACAACAAATATGCAATTTCTACATAATGTTTGAAGATCTGGCTTTGAGTACTGGGATTGCAGCAATTCAGACTGCATGTGTTCTAGAGTAATTTCTTGTTTCTGAGAACTGTTCTAATCTAAGTAGTAAACCAGGGAGCTGTAGCCTTGTAGATCTATTATTTAATCCCCTATCTCTGTCAATTTTGGGGACAGTCCATTGATTCGATTGATGTAGGTTTCATTTTAAGTCAGAAATCAGGATTTTTTGCCTTTCACATAAGATGTTGTGCATTTTCATCCTTTAAAAAAGTTCAATAGTATACTTCTTTGAGGCTTGTCTCAATCTGAACTCTTTGGTTGTTGCTTTGCTCATTCTCTGCTTGCTGGCCTAGAGGAGGTTCCCTTTAGAGCTATTTGTGAAGCTACATATATATTTTTTTCTTGCAAAAATAAATTTTTGGGCATAAATCAAGGTTGCGTATGAAAGGAGGTTGTCTTTAGGAGCCTTGATGGGTAAACTTGTTATCTGATTTGCAATGGGGAAAAACAAAAGGTATTTCTAAATAATGGAAATAATGTGAAAGAAAGAATATTCAGACTTGAAGGGCAGAAATAGAACAATTGGAGAGAACTGTTCAGAGAACTAGAGTAGTTGCAAGTAAAATTTGGGACTTAATTTAAGAAAACTGAGAACCTCAAGTCAAAACACAAGTACTTTTATTAATTGTCTTATAAATATGAAATTGCATTTTAGTCTGGTTTCCCAAGGACATTGAGCTTATATAATCAGTTGGGCTTCTTTCTACCTCAGTAACTATTGAACCCTGATGACCAGTTTCAAGAAGATTTTACTGAAGGGTAGCAATTTCAAAAACCATTAAGTTGCTACGCATTTTGTGACTATCAGCAGGCTAAGGAATGAATCCTAAACTTATTTCCCAGCTAAGACAGGGAAACCCACTGCTGCTCTTTCCATTTGTCGGCAGCTGAACAGACATCAAGATTTGTGTATTGGCTGGCCTATTGGCAACAGTGTAGTTGAAAATTAATTAGTGCATGGGTTGTTCTACAGTAGCATAGCACTTGCCAACTCTTGCCTCAGAGTGTTTTAGTAGAAGACTTCAAGGGATCAGAGGTTACTGTGGTGGGTACTGAAAGGAAAATAGAGAAATTCTTGGGAAACCATGGTTTCTTGGTTTTATTGCTCACAGAACTGACTTCTGATGTGGAAAATAATTCTGGACTCACAGTAGAAGTGCTTAATCCTATTTTGTTTATATTTATTTATTCATTTCTGTTTATGTATGGATGTACTTTTCTTGCAGTGGTGTGATGAAAGATTCAACTTCCAAGCTACGTTTTTACAGTGCTTGGCAAAACATGTGCCAAGTATTTACTCAGCTGAAATGGACCCCTTGCTAGAGAAACAAGAAGAAATGGTCCAGGCAGCAATATTATACCCCCTGGAATGTTATTTGTTTGGGGAAGACCCAGATATGTTCCTGGAGAAACTACAACAGAGTGGAACATCCCAGCTCTGTGGGAAGGTGTTCAAAGGAGGGGAGACAACATACTCTTGCAGGTAAGAATGAAGGTATGTTATCATGAGTGTTCCCATGTGAGACAATGCAGCAAAGTGGTTTAATAAAATCAGTCGCGCTACTAACTAGTCATTGCTTGTGTCATGGTAGGTCTTTGCTTAACTGACAGTGGTATTTGCTTCACATTTCAAATCACTTCGGAGTGAGGAAAATTGCATATGAAAAGCAGGCTCTGGCAGAGAAATGGGGAAGGAATGGAAAGGATACTAAAGGTACTGAAAGCCATTGGTTAAAAAGATTGGATGATAGGGTATGAGTATGGGGTCTGCACCTGAATTGAGGGAGAACAGGCATAAAAATCTGTGCACTGTACAGTACTCAACCTTTCAAAGTCTGAAACAGAATCCAGCATTTCTGGGCATCATCAATCCTTTGCTTAAGCACTAGCTGTGTGACCAATGGTCATTTTTTCACCTTCTTTCTCATCCTGGAGTATATTAAAGATGGCAGCCCACTGATTTGATATAATTTATTTTATAATTCATATTAATACAAATATATTAATTACTACGAATAATAGTATATTAATATTAAAAAGCCAGAGGTCTTTGTGGTGGTTGTAAAGATTGCAACTGTGCTGGCAATTCATTAGCATTTATATGATGCTATTGTCATAGTTTATTGTAGTTTTCAGTTTGTTTTAAAAGCCTAGAAAATGTCATCAGAAATACCAAAAGAATGTTGTTAAGGATGAAGAATATTATTACGGCTAAAAAATCCAGCCCTTAGAATTTAGGAGATGTCAAAATGAAAGCTCTCTGTAAACTTTATGTTTATGAATTACACTGTAAGGTTTTAATCAATCACATACTCTTCAGCTTTTTCTAGGAATAAGTTAGTGTTGTGTATGAAAGGAGAATGGTCTTTGAAGAAGTCCTTACGTGTTTGCTAGAAAGTGTATAGTGAATGCGACATTAGATTGTACAAAGGAAAAGGATGGTCAAGGCAGTTTAGTGCTGCTGTAACAGGAATAGTTCTGTTCTACCTCTGCAGAGTTCTTGTGTGATAGCAGGCAAAAAGGCAAAGCTGTATTTCTCAGAGGTGGTCTCTTTTTATTATTTTTTTGAGTCTTGCAAAAATGTGGTAGTGCTTACACAAAATACTGTACTTACTACTGCAACTGAAGCTAAATATACATTTCCTTTAGGCTTCTAAAAATGCTAGAAATAATAGATACTCTGAAATATTAAGATCTAAATGTGTTGAATTGGGCATTCAAATCTAGCAGGCACTTCTGGCTTAATTTTTCTTTCTTTTAACTCACCTTGCAGTAGATTTATGGTAATAAATGAATGTCAGTGAAGTATTAAATTATTGTAATGATGATTATCATCTAAACGTTTGAAAGGAAATTCATTCTGTAATCAGAATTACCATACTATTTTAGTTGTATTGTAAAGGAGGCTTGAACTAGATGTTGAACAATGGTGTAAAACAAAAAACTTGCTATGTTGTCATTAAACATGTCATCCACATTTTGCATAGAATGAAACAGCATTTAAAGAAAAAAAGGTGACCATGTTTTAGGGAAAAAAGGCAATATAACAAAGCATATGTATGTGGAGCATAGAAAAAAATGGAATTAGATTGCTAATGAGTGTAATTCCAGATTTTCAGGTATTTTAGTGCATGACTGAAACTGTTGAAATTAAATTTCAAAGTATATATTCTTTGGCTCATTTCCTAAAGAAATTCTCTTTAGATTTTAACTGCTAACTGCTTTAAAAGTTTGTCCTGGTTTCAGCTGGGATAGAGTTAATTTTCTTCCTAGTAGCTGGTATAGTGCTGTGTTTTGGGTTTACTATGAGAATAATGTTGATAACACACCGATGTGTTAGTTGTTCCTAAGTAATGCTTACATTAGTCAAGGGCTTTTTTAGCTTCTCATGCTCTGCAAGGTGCATGGGAAGCTGGGAGAGAGCACAGCCAGGACAGCTGACCCAAACTGACCAAAGGGGTATTCCATACGATATGATGTCATGCTCAGTATATAAACTGGGGGGTAGTTGGCTGGGGGGGCAGCAGTGATTGCTGCTCGGGGACAGGCTGGGTATCGGTCGGCAGGTGGTGAGCACTTGCATTGTGCATCACTTGTTCTGTATATTCTTTTATCATCATCATTATTATTATTATTACTTTCTCTTCCTCCGCTGTCCTATTAAACTGCCTTTATCTCAACCCACAGGTTTATACTTTTTCTTTTCCCAATTCTCTCCTCATCCCACTGTGGGGGGAGGAGGGTGAGCGAGCGGCTGTGTGGTGCTTAGTTGCCAACTGGGGTTAAACCATGACAAAGTTGGAAACAACCTAGCAGAAGTGTAGCAAAAGTTTCATTAGCAAACTGGCTACAGTTGTTGGAAACAATAGTAAAGGTTACTTCAGAGTCGTCCTGGTTTTTAATAGCTGCTTATTCTTAGCAAAACCAGAAATACGTTAGCAAGAAGTTTTGAAAGTGGAAATCAAGCATATTTCTGATAGAATTTGATATAAAGGTTTGAGTACATGGTTCAAGCCTGACAAGATTGGCTTTCATCTTCTTTCTGTGATGTGGAGTAGCCAATGTTTTTATAATTTGAATCTGTTGTCAATCTCAGGTTTTTTTCAGAGCAGCATTTTCTTTTGTGCATGAAAATTCCATGTGTTTGTTTTAGAAAGTTTTCCAGTTACCATTTTTGTTGCAGAGACTGTGCAGTTGATCCAACCTGTGTACTCTGTATGGACTGCTTCCAGAATAGCATTCACAAGAACCACCGGTACAAGGTAGAAAAATCTTATGTTAAGAAATTGTACTTGTAGCTTTAGAGAAGATTTTTTGAGGATGTAATAAACTGCATATAAACCATTAGTAATTTTTATTAAAAAAAAAAAAAGGGATTTACTGATTAGTTAATTATCTCTCCCCCATGTTTCTAACTGTGTAAAGCGTCTTTTAAGAACAGTAACTTTCTAATTCAAGAACCAAAGGGTAAGGGAGTGTTTATGAATGCATACGTTGTTATTCTCTTTGGCAATATCACAGAAGTGTATGTCAGAGCAAAAAGGTGTGACTGAAAATGACAGTCCTGTCCTGAGTCCCAGTCAGTACTGTTTGGAAATTTAGAATGAGTGTGCATATGCAAGGGCCATTACTTCAGCACTTACGTCACTGATGCAGTCTCTACATTTCCACTCTGTTCCTCCATATAGATTTGCATAAACTACTTTGTGCTTAGTGTAGACTATGATAAAGTTAAAACAATGTGAAGCACCAGTTTTTTATCGAGGAGATTGTTCTAGATCTGGATCGTCTTTCTGATATCCTTTTGATTCTCTTTGAGCCAAATCTATGTTATCTTCGAGAGATTCTTATGCTTTAATTAAAGAAGGATCTTTTAAATAACTCTTAGCTAATTCTGCCTAAACTGTCATCTACTGTTTCCTTCCCAGGCCCCCTTTTTTGCTTGCCCTCTTCACTGAGAACTCTGTAATTTCAGCAGCCTTGGAAGCAGAAATGCAAAACAATATGTTAAATGTGATTTTTAAAGCTGGTCTGACTCTGCTGCAAGAGGCAAGAAAATGTACAGAAACATTATGTATTCAATTTAATTGTCTTTCATGACCAAAAAGTGGGCTAGATTTTTTTTGCAGCTATTCCTTCTATTCATTGACAGACATCCATTGAAGAGATTTGTCTTACTTGTATTATCACAAATCCCCTTTAAGTGGGTATGTTTCAATGAGACACAGTTTGGAAGAAGGTCCTAGCAATCTCAAAATTAACTGAGACTAAAATACAATATTCTGCCCCTCTGTATAAGTCTTTGTATACTGATCTGAAAATGTATTGTAAATATTGATTCAAAGATGTACAAACCTACTTGGATAATGCAAATATAACTTCCATATACACACGCATGCACACACACAATTTACAGAGAGGTAAGGTGAAAACCGGAGAAAATAGACAATAGTGATTACAGAGCAATTTGGAATCACAACTGGGCTGAGAAGCTCTTGTCTCTTCCCTGTTTTTCAGTAACTTCTTCAGGCAGAACATCAGCCATGGAAATAGGTAGTCAGATGGGAGCAGATTGGCTACATTTCTGTTTTAGGGATGCAATCTAAAGAATACAGATTATGCTCTTTTATAGATTCATAGAATAATTTAGGTTGGAAGGGACCTATGGAGGTCACCTAGTCCAACCTCCTGCTCGAAGCATGTCTAATTAGATCAGGTTATTTTAAAATGTTTCAAGTAAACAACAAGTTTTTTAATGTCTTTTTATTGGGTCACTTAGTGTTTTTGTAATTATTTTAGGATTGGAGATTTAGAGTAAGCTAAGGATAATTATTTTTGCCTGGGTTTTGTCTGAACTTTTTGCCAAAATGAAGGGTCAGAATTTGTACTTTTCTGAAAGTATAATGTTGCAAGAAAGTTAAATTTGCAAAAATGTATTAAGATGCTGATTATATCTTATTTTCTTTGGTTAGAAGTGGAGGTACTACTAAATGTCTGTCTAATATACACCCATTCTTGTTTAGATTATTTTCAAACTTTACCAAGTAATTCATAAAGAAGGCATTAAGCTCTAATTTTGCTAATAAACCCAGAAATTATTATTTTGCCATTTATGAAGCACTTATTCATCAGTCATAGGCTTTTTCACCTACTTTCTAGTTAAATTTGTCTAAGACTTGCATACTTTTTTGCAGCAGCAACTGTATTTCCTCCTCTATTTTTTTCTCAAAAAGCTTACATTTTTTTCTGCCCCTGCTCATGTGATAAATCTCCTTTTATCTAAAAAAAAAAAAGAAAAAAATGTTGTGGCAAGTCCATTGGTTATGCAGTGACTCTTGTATTTTGTAAGTAGGTATTTATACCTGTGTTTGACTTAAATAATGCACATTTCTATTTTTCTCATGCTTTTTATGTGCATATTTCATGACTGAAATACATGTTTTTTACAGATGCATAGCTCCACTGGAGGCGGATTTTGTGACTGTGGGGATACAGAGGCATGGAAGGCTGGACCACTGTGTACTAAACATGAGCCTGGAGCATCAGGTTCTGCAAAAGAAGTAAGAATATTGCTTAAAGTGAAAGAATAAATATTGTAAATATTGCCTTTTTTAAAAAAAAAAGTGCTTATTCCTGTATATGAAAGTATGTCTATTGTATAATTCATGTAGCAGGTCCAGTTGAATTGAATCAGGATTTCCTTGGTCAAGGTGTTTGTTGGGGTCAAACCTATGTATTGGACATCCTTTGTCTCCAAACAAAAGGCAAAACCAATAGAACAGTTCCATCTACCTGTCTCGTGCATTTCTGCCTTTGATTTGGAGTTAAAACTGCAGTCTCTTGCCCTTTCTTTGCTATGTGTATTATACAGTTCTTATTTACAAATAATTGGTTTCCCAGTGGTTAGTAAATGTTTAGATATAGTACTTGATTTTAATAATATTTTCTGTTTTCCACATTACTGCATTACCAAACAATTTTTTTTTGTCAGTTACTTCTGGTGTGTGATCTGTCCCTATGACTAAAATAAGTCCCTGTGCTTTAAAACTAATCTCTTATGCTAGGATGTCTCATGCTTGTTGCACATCATAAAGCAGCATATTAACGAAATATATGCCATCTTGTAAGTAGTTCTCA
Source organism: Balaeniceps rex (assembly GCA_013401315.1). Taxonomy (NCBI): domain Eukaryota; kingdom Metazoa; phylum Chordata; class Aves; order Pelecaniformes; family Balaenicipitidae; genus Balaeniceps; species Balaeniceps rex. The sequence goes on from VYZW01055537.1 coordinate 59,911, forward strand.
AAGAGAATGTAGGCAAATCAGTTGCTTCAGGTAAAATTGTTTTTTCGGAGTCCTACATGCTGGGATAACCAGGACAAAAAAAACTTAGCGTTAGCAAATAGACCCCTAATTCCTCCTGGTTTTGTTGCAAAAGTACTGTTCTTTATGATCTGGCAAAAAATCAAACGGAAAAGGAATAAAGAGCACTGGTCTTACAGAAAAATGAGACAAAGTTTTCCTTCACTTGTTCATCCTTCAAAAAACCATGAATCTTAATGGATTTCAGAGACAAAAATAGTTGAAGCTCCCAGAAGGGGTCATCTGATTACCACTTGGAGCTTGTCACTGTAATGTTCACCTGCTTCTACCTCAGTAAAGTCTATTCTGCTGTGCAGGACTCATCCCTCAGTACTGAGCCATCTGATATATGTATGGCTGATACCTGTGTCTTACTTATGAAAACCTGTAATCAAAAGAGCCAAATTGCTGCCCCAATGTTAGAATACAGAATCACAGAATCTTTTGGTTGGAAAAGACCTTTAAGATCATCGAGTCCAACCGTACCTGTCCACTACTAAACCATGTCCCCAAGCACCTGGTCTACCCA
>VYZW01055537.1:60661-74499 GCA_013401315.1 Balaeniceps rex
GTCACACTGTTTCTGATACAAAATACCCCAAAATAGCTACGGTATGGTTAATTTTACTGCTCTCACCATTACTACGTATGTGTGTAATACTTTTTCCAGCACGTTCTAGGGGTGTTTCTGTAATAAGAAACTAGCACAGATCCTCTTTGGGAAGTATTAATTTTTGTCCTTGCGTTCTGAAGGAAAATAGGATTTTTTGCAATGCTAGATTCCTGGTACTGTTGATAAAGACATACAGGAAGATACAGAACTCATGTGTCTACCAGCTTCAAAGCCACCTTTGGATACTATGGAAAACTTGTTACAAGATGCTCAGTATCAGATTTCTAGCTGATTGCTGAGATGTCCTTATCATATCATGAAGAGACTTTAGCAATGGTCTTAAGACAAAATGTTCAGGTCTCAGTTGAGGATTAAGTGTTCTTCCACTTGAAAATTAAGTGTTTCCAGCCCAAGCAGCTCCATTGCTCCTAGATAAGTGATATTACTTATGCCTCGGGTGACCAGTTTGTCCCGTTTGTCTTACAGGTGGTAGCTAGCATATGTTCTGGTCTTTTCTGGACTTTTCTGATGGCTCACAAAAAAAAAAAAAATCACACAGATACCCGGATGAACGTGGACCTATGAGGCACATGAAGAACTTTAACAAAGAGATTCTAAACAAGATAGATTGTATCTCCCAGCTTTAAAATTTGGGTCCCTGTATGAGATGTTCTAACAGTTGTTTCAGCACTTTACTTTTGAGAATAGTAGTATTTTTTGGTTCCAACAACTCTGACCAGAGTCCCTAAAATGGTTTATGAAATGTTTACTTCCTGCTGAGGAACCTGTTTAGATTTTGACCTCACAGATCTGGTATTTGCATCTCTGACAGCATATTCTGCTTCTTACCTCCCTTTCCTTAGAACAGTTTTTTTCATAACAATAAAATAATAAAACCCCAAATGTTAGGAAAAATGCCAAAACCTTTATCAATTTTACCAAAAGGCTGTTTTACCCTCGTTAAAATCACAAATTTTGTAGGCTTTTTTTCAAAACCATGTTCAAACAAAACTTGAGAGGAAACTGCATGCATTCAGAGTCTGCAGCATTTTATTTCCGTTTGGATGAAGATAACCTGCTCAGGCCATTTGTATCCAGTGGAGATGAGGTTAAAGAATAGATCATATCAATAAATGACAGCAGCTAACACAGTATCTCTTGGTTTTAAACTTTGAGAACTATAATCATACCTGTGATAATAAGGAAACAGGGAACCTCCCATGCTTCTTCGAGTAGTATTTCTCTTCCAGTCTCCAATAAGGTCTTCAGTTGGTTTGCAGTGAATTTGTTTGATCGTCACTTTTGTCATGGAGTTGTGCAAGTCCAAAGCTATGTTACAAGTGCTGTCAAATAAACTGGAACATACCCCTACAATGAGTGCTACCTGAGAGTCGTGAATGATAGAAAACATAATTAGACAATTATTTGAATTGGAAGGAGTAGGAAGTTACTTATTATAATTAGTTCTTTGTTGTCAATATATGTAGTTATTATGCAGTCAGTACATGTAGACTCTCTAGCAAAATGGCAGAAGTACAACCACTACAATAATGAAATGCATCAGTATATTAATATATACTATATGTAACTATTTGATAGATTACATTGCATGACCATCTTTTTTTAATAAAAGACTTGTCTGTCAGGGATTTTTAATAACGAAGAGGCTCGTGGATGTTTGGATTACCTCATAGTTTGTTCTCTGTTTTCAGAATCAAGGACATTCGTAATGTAGGAATTTTCTCAACATATAGCGCTTGTTAAAAGAAGTGAGTTGCAAAGCACATTTGGAACTGACATCTTGCATATTTCTTTTCCAGCATGTTTTCTGATAGTATAGAAGTTTATCACGTGCTTGTCAAACAAAAAGCACTTTTTTCTGGATGATCCTGACCAGTATTCCTTTAATTACTCTAAGTGCAGAGGATATATCAAGCTAGGGTGTTTATAAACTTACTCTGATCAGGTAGGAGCAAATAAGAAGAGGGATATGTTTGTGGTATGTTTGTCTGCTATGCAGAACATTGTAAAAATGTACTTAGGAACTGGCTGCTATTTTTAAAAGGTAGAGTTTAGAGTTTGATCTACAGAATGACCTCCTTTTAAAAATGAGCCCTTAGTAGAGGACAGGTTTCAATCTACAACATTAAAGATAAGCACCAGAGTTTTTAGCATTTCTGAGATGATTAGGTGAGCATTAGTAAAATACAGTATCCTTACAAAAGCCCTAATTAAATCTTAGTTTAAAACAAAAAAGTTTTGCAATGAGGAGATATTTACAAAACTGGTTGGTATGTATGTAATATGGGGCTCAGAAAAGCAATCCTTTGTTTTAGAATCCCCACTCCAGGCTTTTAGGTGTCATCTGTTCCCTATTGATTCCAAATTAATGTCTTCACTATGCCAGAAATATAAAAACCTTTTTGCCTAAATGTATTCTTAAAACCAGATAGCTTTAAGAATTCATGTCTGAGATAAGACAAAAATACTTCCCAGGCACATTTGTTTAAAAAAAAAAAAAAATTGGTTTTTTTAAACTTTGATAGCTGAACATACTTTGTTCATTCTTCCACAATTTTGTTTTTTGAAGCTTTACCTGAAGCTTAAATAACTACACATTTTTGGGCATAGTTCTGAGGCAGTTTTATTTTTACCCTTTCAATTTACGTTAGATGTATCTTAATTTCATTTTACTGTGGCTTCTGTTAATGTGGATAGCATTGGAGGTGGCATTGCATCATTTAACTTTTCACTATTTGTATGAGTGCAATCTCCACTTTTAATTGTTTATAAATCCTTTGATGTAGTTTCCTTTGATTTTTTTCTGAATGCATGTCTTACTACGAGGTTCTTGTTCGGAGTATCTCTGTGCACAGCTCTGCGTTTTCCTCCAGCTCTATCATTTGCTTTACATACGTTAATGCTTAAAAAGCCAAAGTCTTAAGAAATACTGGAAAAAAAAAATTAGTATATTTACAACTCAGTTCAATTAGATTATTCTTAGCACTATATTTTTTTTATTCTGCTCCAAACTTTGTGATGATATCTTTGTCAGTCTGGGAAAAAAATAGCTACCTCAGACATTTACATTCTTAATTACCAAGATCTACCATGAGCTTATCCAAAATTAAGTATGTACACTGATATTTATAGACGATGATTTCATTGGCAGACATTTTAGGTTGTATGTTTGACTCCAAATTATTCTTTAATGCTTATCAGGTCAGAAAACTCTTGTTCAGAGCTTTGGAAGCAATTGATCATGTTAATGCATTTTTACTTCTCTTCCACTACGTATTTAGCTTTTCCATCAAATGGACACAACATAATTGTACTTTTTTTTTTAAAGCGATCTGCTTCGTAAATGGATAAATGTGACTATAGTTGATTTAAGAATTTTTCAAAAACATGATTATTAGCTATATTAAACACATGACTCTTTCTGTTCTTTTATATTTAACATATGTCAGATTGTGTATTGCAGAGGTGAGTGCCCTTAGTACTTTGGGATTAAAAGTCACATGTGAAAAGCTTTATTCTTGGAAAGCATCTTTGTTTCTTATCTTTTCTCACTCTGGCAAAGACATACATATTCAGATTTTGTAGGCAGTTTGGGTGATCCTAAAATTATAGGAAACTTTGTGTAAATACTCTAGAAAATATCAGCTGCTGTTTCTGTGTCATTTGTATATGAACTTACTGGATTTGGTTGCATTAACATTAATAACAACATTATATACCATTTATATATGCATGTGCTGAAAGGAAGGTGGTATGTGAAAAGGTTATCAGGGCCTTTGGATTAAAGCCCTCTTTTCACACAATGTCGTTACAATGTATCTATGTCTTGTACCTGAATATTGATTGCTTCATTCTTCAGTGCAGATTTGGTAATGATTTTCTTTGCTTATAACCTTAATTTCTCTCCTGCTTCAATGTTTATGGAAAGGATTAATAATGTTATATGATGCAGACAATTCACTTAACGAGCTTTATCTGGGTGGATGGGAAATACGTCAGTTCACAGAGATATTTTGAATGATTTCTAGATCTGGGATGTGATATCTGAAAAGAATAGAGTTAGGTTTCCTTGGATGATTCTGTTCAAGGAGTGTCATAAATATTTGACAGAATACCCGCACCGAAGAGCAAGCAATGCAGGGGAAGAATTTTGGTCTGGACTGCAAACTTTTAATATTTTCAGGTGTACAGAAAGCTGTTAACCAGCTTTTTCTAAACTTAAGTTTAAAAAAAAAAAAGTTTCCTAACACATTTGGTGAGGCCTTTCGTAGTCTATTCCTAGATAAAAACTGGATGCGTGGGTGAAAAAAAAAAAAAGTAGGTGAAACTGTTGGAATACTACTGAGAGCCCTTGGGATAAAATAATTTTGAAGAGAAGAAATTAGGTGAGATTAATTTGCTTGAAAATCATGAAAAGGCTGATTTCCTGAAACAAATATAGTAATAAGGTATTCTACCAACCCTTTTGTCATTTTTTAAATTTCTTTTCCTTATTAATATTATCTCCTGTTTTACAGAATTCTGAATGTCAGTTGAATGAAGAAATTATGGAGCACTCTAGGAGGGTATTTCCCTCTGTGATAAAATACATTGTAGATATGCTTATATGGGAAGAAGAGAAGGAACTGCCTCTGGAGCTCACAATTAGGTAGGGAGTATTTCCAACTTTCTCTTCAAGGCGTTAGAAACTTTCATAATAATTTTGCCTGTGGTATTCTTACACTCATGCAAACATATTGGTACCAAAATCCCTGTAAACAGCACCATAGCATTTTTGACCTACAGTTATATAGAGAAAAGCTTTTGATATTTCATGGGAAAAGTAGTGTGTGACTGTGCTCCATCAGTCACCGAGGGGAGCTGCTCTGGAGCTGGCCTGATCCGCAGCAGAGCGGCAGATCTTGGCACACAGGGGTTTTTCCTGAGGCAGGGAAATGCAAGGGCAGTGGAGAGACGCACCAGGAGCTGGCAGCTCTCATGGGAGATGCTGATGAGGCCTGGGTGTTGCCAGAGCAACCGCGACCACCCCCATGCCTGTAAAACGTAGCCTGGGGAGCACTAGTGACCAGGAGCGCTGCCAACAGAGTGGACAAACAGAGCGTGGCATGGCAGTTTGCATGGCAGGGTGTGCGGGAAGGGCGTAGTCACCCTACCAGCTCAAGAGGTGAAGTTCAGTTGGTGGTCATCTCTCAGAAGGAGCTTGGCTGTGGTATCCACCTGGCAGAAAGCTATGTCCTCTGCACTCGCCAGAATGGATATGGCAACCCAGACAGAGCTCCCACAAAAACACGCAGCCGCCCAGGTCTCAGGCTGCAGAGAGTGCCAGAGCCTTTCACTGGTGATGGATGGCAGTAGTGAGAACAGCTGTGTGAGGTGTGATCAGGCGGACGATCTGCTCAGTCTGGTGGCAGAGCTACAAGAGGAAGTATAAAGGTTAAGGAGCATCAGGGAGTCTCAGAAAGAGATAGATTGGTGGAACCATGCTCTGCCCTCCCTGAGACAGAAAAAGGAACAGCCACCAGAAAACCTAAGTTCAAGGGGATCCTGTATCCTCCCCCCACCAGGCTGAAGGCAGTAGCTTAAAGGAAAGGAGTAAATGGAGGCAAGTCCACACTTGGGGCGGCAGGCGAACCCCCTCCTTGCCCACTTCGCCTTCCTAGGTGCCTCTGTACGATAGGTATGACGCTCTGGATGTGGAAGGCCAGTCAATGGAGGATGTGGATGATGGTCCATCTACACCAGAGGTGTTGCCAAGGTCAGAAAGGCCCACCCCCTGTATCATGACAACCCCCAACTCCCTTCTGAGGGGAACAGAGGGTCCGATATGCCGGGCAGACCTTCCTCTTAGGGAAGTCTGCTGCTTCCCTGGGGCCCAGGTTAAGGACATCACTAGGAGACTTCCTAGCCGGGTACAGCCCTCTAGTGCAACCCATTACTGCTGTTGCATGTGGGTGGCAATGAAGCTGCAATGTGTAGTCCAAGGGCAATCAAAAGAGACTTCAGAGCCTTCGGACGGTTGGTAAGGGAATCTGGAGCACGGGTTATTTTTTCTTCTCTCCTTCCAGTTGCAGGCAGCGACATTGGAAGAAACAGATGGGCCCAGTCTATTAATACATGGCTCCGTGGCTGGTGTCACTGCCACAATTTTTGTTTTTTCAATAATGGGATGGTCTACACAGCACCAGGCTTGCTGGCATCACATGGGATTCATCTTTCTCAAAGGGGGAAAAGAGGGTCTTTGCTTAGGAGCTAGTGGGGCTCATTGACAGAGCTTTAAACTAGACTTGAAGGGGGAGGAGGGTAATACCAGGCTTGCCTGTGATGTGACAGGCTGTGGGATGACATGCCGAGGTTAGAGGGACGGGGTGGTAGTGAGGGCCCTCAGCATGTTGCTCTGAGATGTGCTGGCTATACTGCAGCACACCTGAAGTCTTGTGGAGGTGAGCCAGGGGCTTCTGACGTAATAGGAGCCAACAGGGAAACACTAGTGAAATACCTCAAAGGAATTAAGCGGTGTTCCTCTAAGAAGGTGACATGGCTGACAGCCCAGCTGAAGTGCATCCACACCAATGCACACAGCATGAGCAACAAACAGGAGGAGTTGGAAGCCACTGTGCCGCGAGAAAGCTACGACCTAGTTGCCATTACTTTGTGAATCCCATGACTGGAGTGCAGCTTTCGATGGCTACAGGCTGTTGAGAAGGGACAGGCGAGGAAGGAGGGGTGGAGGCATTGCCCTCTACATCAAGAAATGGATAGAGTGTGAAGAACTGTCTCTGAAGAACAGCCACGAGCAGGTTGAAAGCTTATGGGTAAGAATCTGAGACCAAGGCAACAAAGGGAACCTTGTGGTTGGTGTCTACTACAGGCTGCCCAATCAAGGGGAGCCTATTGATGAAGCCTTCTTATTCCAGCTACAGGAGGCATTGTGCTCGCAGGCTCTCGTCCTGCTGGGAAACTTCAACCACCCCAACATGTGCTGGAAAAGTAGCACAGTGAGCTATAGGCAATCCAGGAGACTCCTGGAATGCATTGAGGATAACTTCTTAAGCTGGGTAATAGACAGCCCTACCAGAGGGGATGTGGTACTGGACCTGTTGGTCACCAACACAAGTGAGCTAATTGGTGACGTCAAGATTGGAGACAGCCTGGGCTGCAGTGATCATGCACTCATGGAGTTTGCAGTCCTGAGGGATATGGGCCAGGTGAGGAGTAAAGTCAGGAGCCTGAATTTTAGGAAAGCAAACTTCCAGCTCTTCAAGGAGTTAGGACCCCCTTGGAAACTGCCTTCAGGGACAAGGGAGCACAACAGAGCTGGCAGATCTTTAAGGACACTTTCCATAGAGCGCAAGAGCTCTCGATCCCCAGGTGCAAGAAATCAGGAAAGGAAGGCAAAAGACTGGCATGGATGAGCCAAGACATGCTTGGTCAAACTAAAGGGCAAGAAGGAAATGCACAGGCAGCGGAAGCAGGGACAGGTATTCTAGGAAGAGTACAGGGACGCTGCCCGATTATATAGGGATGGGGTCAGGAAGGCCAAGGCGCAGCTTGAGCTGAACTTGGCAAGGGATGCAAAGAATAATAAGAAGGGCTTCTACAGGTATGTCAGCCAGAAAAGGAAGGTCAAAGAAAGCATAGCCCCCCTGGTGAGCAAGACTGGCAAACTGGTAACAACGGACGAGGAGAAGGCTGAGGTACTCAACAACTTTTTTGCCTCAGTCTTCACTGGCAATCTCTCTTCCCCCACCTCTTGAGTGGATGGACTGCAAGACAGGGACTAGGGGAGTGAAGTCCTTCCCACTGTAGGAGATCAGATATATGACCACCTGAGGAACCTGAGCATACATAAGTCTATGGGACCTGATGAGATGCATCCCAGAGTCCTGAAGGAATTGGCTGATATAGTTGCCAAGCCACTCTCCATGATATTTGAAAAGTAATGGCAGTCAGGTGAAGTCCCTGGTGACTGGAAAAAGGAAAACATCGCACACATTTTTAAAAAGGTAGAAATGAGGACCCTGGGAACTACCGACCTGTCAGCCTCACTTCTGTGCCTGGGAAAATCATGGAACAGATCCTCCTAGAAGCTATGCTAAGGCACATGGAGGACAGGGAGGTGATTTGAGACAGCCAGCATGGCTTCACCAAGGGCAAGTCCTGCCTGACCAACCTAGTGGCCTTCTATGATGGAGTGACTACATCAGTGGACAAGGGAAGAGCTACAAATGTCATCTATCTGGACTTCTGTAAGGCTTTTGACATGGTGCACCACAACATACTTCTCTCTAAATTGGAGACGTGGATTTGATGGGTGGACTGTTCAGTGGATGAGGAATCGGATGGTTGCATCCAGAGGGTAGTGGTCAACGGCTCAATGTCCAGATAGAGATTGGTGACAAGTGGTGTTCCTCAGGGGTCCGCATGGGGACCAGTACTGTTTATTATCTTCATCAATGACACAGACAGTGGGATCGAGTGCACCCTCAGCAAGTCTGCAGATGACACCAAGCTGAGTGGTACGGTTGACATGCCTGAGGGACGGGATGCCATCCAGAGGGACCTGGACAAGCTCGAGAAGCGGGCCCGTGTGAACCTCATGAGGTTCAACAAGGCCAAGTGCAGGGTCCTGCACCTGGGTCGGGTCAACCCCCGGTATCAAGACAGGCTGGGGGATGAAGGGATTGAGAGCAGCCCTGCGGAGAAGGGCTTGGGTGTAGTGGTGGATGAAAAGCTGGATATGGGCCGACAATGTGTGCTCACAGCCCAGAAGGCCAACCTTATCCTTGGCCGCATCAAAAGAAGCGTGGCCAGCAGGTTGAGGGAGGTGATTCTGCCCCTCTGCTTCACTCTGGTGAGACCCCACCCGGCGTACTGCGTCCAGCTCTGGAGCCCTCAGCACAGGAAAGACATGGACCTGTTGGAGCGGGTCCAGAGGAGGGCCACAAAAATGAGGGGGATGGAACACCTCTCCTATGAGGACAGGCTGAGAGAGTTGGCATTATACAGTCGGGAGAAGAGAACGCTCCGGGAAGACCTTATTGCAGCCTTTCAGTACTTAAAGGGGGCTTATAAGAAAGATGGGGACAAACTTTTTAGTAGGGCCTGTTGCAATAGGACAAGGGGTAATGGTTTTAAACTAAAAGAAGGCAGATTTAGACTAGATATAAGGAATAAATTTTTTACGATGAGGGTGGCAAAACACTGCAGCAGGTTTCCCAGAGAGGTGGTAGATGCCTCATCCCTGGAAACATTCAAGGTCAGGTTGGACGGGGCTCTGAGCAACCTGATCTATTTGAAGATGTTCCTGCTCATTGCAGAGAGGTCAGACTAGATGACCTTTAAAGGTCCCTTCCAACCCAAACTATTCTATGAAAATGGAAAAAGACTGTTGTGTGTCATGTTAAAAAGACAAATGGGATCATGAAACAGCAGAGGGAGGAAATAATAATGGAATACTCAAATAACTTGAACTCTTGTACTTGGTACATGGTTTCTGTGGCTTTTTATGGTATAGATGGTGAGGAGGGTGTGTCTTTGACATGAAGAATGTGCTTAATTTTCATCTATAACTTTTTTGTATTTGACATTTCTCTCAAGCTATCAAGTGAGCTGTTGCTTGTATTGGATAGGACACTATTTACAATTTTATTTTTACTTGTTTGATGATATGTTGGCTTTTTCCCAGTAGAGAGAAGGTAGACAGCTACTACTGTGTCCTTTTCAATGATGAACATCATTCTTACGATCATGTCATCTATAGCCTGCAAAGGGCACTTGGCTGTGAACTCGGTGAAGCCCAGTTGCATACTACTGCCATAGATAAAGAGGTTAGTGCATTCTGGATATGGGAGAAAGTAACATTTTAATCATTAAGAAGTGCTACTATAGTCTCTTGATCATAGAATCTTTGTTTCTTGGATGCTGGAGCTTGAGGAGAGAGAGAAAGGCGTATTGTAGAGTAACTGTTAATCAGCACTTGCTTCAAGAAAATTTTTAAACTGTATTAATTTTTTTTCTTCAGGACAAAAACCCAGTTTCTTGAGAAAGGGAAGAGCTGATTTATCTGAAGTTGCTCCTTTCATGTTTGACGTATTTTCTTTACCTTTTTTTTTCTGCTCAGCCGAGATTAATGTTTTTTTTTAATAGTATTTGTCTGAAAAATATGTCAGCAATATGCATACTCAGTTACACTTAATCAGAAATGTACATTACATTTTGCAAGAGTTAGTGCTTGTTCTGGCTCAGACTTAATTTGAAAATCTTAAAACTTCAAATTAAGCAAATGAAACTAGGAAGAATCCATGAAGGAATGTGGGTGAACCTGACAATGTTACTGCTTCATTTTTCAAACTAATGTCCCATGTAAAGACCTTACATTAGTAATGTAATTTTTTTTTTTTCCCCACTGAGGAGGGGGAAGCAAGAACAGTGTTGGAATTATCTTAATTGGAACTATTTTTTTTTATCTCACAAAAGTATGAAACTTACATGTTTGTACATGGAGAAACCTCGTCTATACCTGTATATGTATTTGTTGTATATTTACATATAAAACATCTTACTAATATTAGAATCCTTTTTTAATCTGTAAAAACTGTGTTTTCTTTCTTTGTGTTTCTCTTTGTTTAAGTAATGAAAGTTTAGTTGTATTTAGTTAGTAGTGCCAGTCTTATGTAATTACAAGTCTTGTCCTGCAGTTGCAGGTTTTGTAAAATAAGTATATACATGCATGCTTATAGAGTAACTTTTAAAGGTTTCCATTATGAAGGTTCCTTTTGATTGAAACCTAAATTTTAGGTCCAGAGTTGATCAGGCTTCTTGTTTTACAAAGCACCTGCTACAGCACAGGACTAGGTTATATTGTTTTAATTATAGCAGTTCCACAACATACTACCTCCTCTCTTCTTTTTTGGAAGCCCATACCTCTGATTTCCTTTGAGTGGAATTTGAGGTCTAAGCTGGACCTGTTCTTGGCTTTATTGAAAGAGCGATCAAACCCACACTTATAATATACCCTGCTGTTTCATATACAGAAGTAAGAAAGAGTAGGAAAGATTTTAGAAAAGCAGTTCAGGATGAGTGTACTTTGTGCTAAGAAGAAAGTTGATGTGGTTTGTATTTAAAGTATTCTGCAGAAATCCCTCTAATCTGTTTTAATGTGTACATGAATTTTCTGTATCTAATAATATTAAGATACCCAGACTTTACTTCGTTGTTCTGTTGTAAATTTAATTAAAATAGCTTTTTTCTAAAGATAATTATGTTTTATTTGTTTCTAGATGTCTAAAAGCACCATGAATGATGTTGGTCCCCATTTTTCTTTTACGTATAAAAAACATAGCAAGGATCAGGCTTGTGACATTTTGGTTTTGTTTTATATTGGTGTTATGCTCAATATTTTCTTTAAACAGGGTCGTAGAGCTGTTAAGGCAGGACATTATGCCTCTTGTCAGGAAGCAAAAGAAGAAATCAAGGTAACTTCCTAAAATATTTTTCTCATTTAAAAAACAAAAAAATCAACCTCACCATTGTTAATACGGAAAACTTACTAGTCTGCTGTACAGTCTTTAACTTAGTACTTCCATGCTTTTATAGCCTGTCTGTGAACTTTTTGAAATTGAATTTACCCCACCACGTTTGGTGTAGATAGATAGATATCTTCACAAATAAAACATTAAACTGATTTCTTTTTTTTTTTTTGCTTTGGAGAAGTAATGGGTGGTGAAGACAAATATGAAAATTCATGTTATCTTTATTTTATATATACTAATATTTACCTGACTCCTAGAGGCATTCTGAAAATGTTTCTCAACGACCACTTCATGTGGAGGTTCTGCATGCTGATGTTATGGCTCACCAGAAGTTTGCCTTGCGCCTTGGTTCTTGGCTGAACAAACTCATGAGCTATTCAAGTAAGCATAACTGATTTTTGTTATGATAATGCCATGTCAGTATTTGAATGACTAATTCTCTCAAAAAATGTCTTTAGCAGTGTTACATATGATATTCCCTTGTTAAAGTACTTTCACATTCCTCCTAATTAGTAAAAAAATAATACAGTAGTATGGGTGCCAATATCCATTAGTATGGTTATGAATAGCAGTACTTTTCTGTTTCTTCTTGCTAAAATAAATGTCTTTCCCTGCTTGAGCTCTGTCTGTTCCTCTAAGTTTTATTATCCTCAGTTTCAGCATCACATGCCCTATTTCAGGGACAACTTTGCTTAAAAGCTGCTCTCCCCAGTGCTGGTGGAAAGCTGCAGAACACTTCCATCAGTGAAAGCATACATCCTTTGCTTGAATTAGTTCCTGCTTCAGGTTTGATAGCTGTGATTAGTTAGACAGTGTCAATAAAACAAACAAGCAAAAGCCTTGATTTAAAAATTTGTCCAGTAGTGGAAAGTCTAAGCTTTCAAACGTTGTTCTGGTGTTTGATGCTCATGGTTTTAAAGGAGTCTTCTGAATCAATCCAATTTTGATTTCTGTTACTGGGTTTTGTCATATCTGTGTTTTGCCAAACTAAAGCCATTACAAAATTTCTTTGCACAAATATCCATAGATTAAGCTCTACTCACTGCTTATCCTCCTTCTTGATAACATAAATCTGTTGGTCTGCTTTAGCCTCTTGTAAGCTTGGATAATAAAATGAATTTCTTATCTTTTTTTCTTAACACTTACTTTCCAATCTTTCCCTTGAAATACATACATCAGAATTGTACCTTTTTGTAATTCTTTACAATATTTTACAAATTTCAGCTTTCTGTTCTTTTCAACTTCGTATTTATTTCACTGATGGTATTTTCTTGCTGGCCTGAGTTCCTCAGGCAGTTCTTTTAATACATACAAATTTTTGACCGTGTGGTTTATTTCAAGGTTTCTATGAAAGTTTTATTTTTTATCCACATTTTTCTTCCTAGATAATTTTTCTTATTTTCAATTTTATGAGATTGCTCTATTTAAAACACCAACTGATAGCTAATTGTTCAGCTGTTGACTCTGCATGAGTATAGACAAGTCGGTGTTGCTGCCCCAGCAAATCCCCAAAATTCTAGGTTTTTAAGCATTACCTTTTTAGCTGATGAGATAACTTATAACAATTTCCTAACCCAAAATGCTACACCCAACATGGGAGACTCCTTTTTAGTTTTAGCTTAACTGATGCTTTAATATGTTTTATGAGAGTCGTCGAGCACAAATATTGAAGTCTAACATTCCTGCCTTGTCCTTCTGGATTATATATGTAGATGCTTTAAAAGCCTGATGTTCTGTACTCAGCTCAAACTTTTTGGTGGTCTGGTGGTTTCTGTTCTCTTCCTGGTTTTGCTTCAAGTGGTAGAACACAAATCAAGAAGCATCCAATACTATTTATTTCCAGGTTGTGAGGAACTTGATTCATGACACTCCACTTTTCCTTTTGAAATTAGTAATGTAAGAGCTCATTTGTGAACATGAGTAACCCATAGGTGACTCTGATATGTTGATCCCCAAAACTGCTTCAGCAAATACTGGATTTACTGATAGGTGCAAGAAAATACAAAATAATGTTCTGAAATTCTACAAAAGACTGACTTTCAGGGCCCAAGACGGGGATCAGCATAGACTTGCCTAGCCTGTGCATTTCTGTGCTAACAGTGAACTCTTCTTATGGATCTGCTTTGCAAAGCTGTCTAAATGTTTTTCATTTAAAAATTCTCTTCTGCATCACTGGATTCATTAAATAGAGTAGGTAAGAATAATAGGAAGAAATTAGTAAGGGGAGAGTATGTGGGAGTATGT